>OMKZ01021981.1:9925-28588 GCA_900302535.1 Neoniphon sammara | reverse complement strand
AAATTTTTGCTCATTTCCCCTCAAAAATACCTATAAAAGCGCTATATTTAAATGCAATACAGAGCCTAAGTCAGCCTAAAAGGTGCACACACTGAGTTTAGTTGCATTTATCCTCCACTAGATCCATAACATAAACTCCCCCAGCAAACACAAACAACAAAATCCACTATTCCTGATTATCATTTACATGTATGAATCTCTCTGCAGCATTTTAAAACAGACATGTTATGCTGCTTTGATGGTGCCACAGCCTCAACAACCCGTACGCCTCCATTCACAAAAAAAAAGATTGACGCATGCAGAGAATTACCACCGCCCATCCCGAACCATTCACACACACACACACACACACACTCTCTCTCTCTCACACACACGCAAACACACACTTAATACAGGCCTGTGCCTTCGTTTTGGGGCATTTACCTCGTCAACAACGCGGATATAAGCCGATACAGGCGTGCTGGCACAGTGTATATTGCATTAAAGCCTTAGGCCCGAGCATGCACTAAAAATAGCTCTCCAACAATCGGCATAATAAATATCGCCTGTCCATTCTCTGCTGTTGCCTACACACTTCCCGCCCGCTACAGTGCAATAAACCGTAGTGGAAATACTATATATTGGACATGTGAAGTCATTCCGAGCCGATTTCGGCAGGATCATGAGTGAAATTCTGCAGCAAAAAGGGAAGCAAAAACAGCCCAAGTGGAAACTTCAGCCGGACATTGTTTTGATGAATCCTGTGCATCGCATCCTTGTTAATATCAACATCAAAGAGGCGCAGCTCGGCTACATTTCTCCCTTCGAGAGGATATTAATGCACCACAGCTCACCTAGACGGGGCCCAGAGCCGGCCAGTTGTTCCCGCATGTGTCCACGGTTTTTATTTCTCTCCCATTTTAGTCAGGGTTTTCTCAGGACAGGGCGAAAAATTCATCTCCTGACAGATTCCGCCATACTGGATTTTTGTTACAGCGTCACATGGAGCGCCCCTGCATTTACCAGAGGCGGGGTTTGCCTGATGAAATTGTGATAATCTACTATACGGCGTGATATTAGGTTTGGATGAAAAGCTGGAGCCCACTCAACGTTGAATATGCTTATGAAAATTAATAGCAAAGTCTAAAAAAGTGTCGTGTAATATAGGCCTATGATAAAGTTACATCATACAGAACAATCACTGTAATATTCCTGTATTCCTATGATATTCCAGTAGGGACTCACTGAGTGTATGTTATAATATAAACAAATCCCACTATATAGTATTCTTATATGCTATCATTGTAGCATTTCCTATAATATTACTGTTTATATTTAAAGTGTTTCTATATTCTTTAGCAGTAAGGTTGTAATAATCTTATTATAATCTAATTTATGGTATTATTTTCTCCAACGGTATCATTATAACACTTCCTAAAATATTCCTAAAGGATTTGTGGTGCAAATATATTGTACTTGAGGGAAATTACTTTTTAATAACTTCGTCCTACTCGTTTATTTTTTCCTCCTATGATATCAAATAACATCCCTATAATATTCCTATAATATTCCCATTGCCACTTACAGTGTGCCTATAGTAATATATATATTTTTTTTTTTAAATGACCTTATCCTACTTTGAGGTATTTTTATCCTACGGTATCATTATAACATGCTTATAATATTTCTATAATATTCATATAGGCACTTACAGTGTGTTTGTTAGTGGATCTCAGTAGTAGATTTTGAAGTGACGTCATAATAATTGTATTTTTTCACCTCCTATGGTATCACTGTAATGTTCCTACACTATCCACATATATTTTGTACAGTTTGTTTTGTTGTGATAGTATAACGTCTATCATTATAACATTTACAATAAGGCCACCAGTTCTTTTTCATAATTGATAAATGTATGAAAAATTGGTTTTATCCCATTATTGATTTTAATATCATCATTATTATGGGAACCTAATAAAAGCAGTGGTGCTCTTTTCAGGATGCCTCATGATTTTTGCATTGCACTTTGTCTGGAGTGACATGGGTATGTGTGTGTGGGTGGGGGGTATCATCTCTGACAAAAAGAGATAACTATATAATGTCGAATATACTGCATATATAATATGCTGTAATGTACTTTGGACATACTTTGTGATCATTTGTATCACAGATGGTATCAATATAATATCCCTACTGTTCTGCACATTGAAAACTGTGCTATTTCAACATTTGCATTGTAATTACACAATTCTTCGCCAGGCTACAGTGATAGAAGTGACATGCTGCCTCAGATCCATTGCAGCATTAATATCTCTCCTTACAATATTTACCTGAGCTTTCAGCATTTCACATAACCGGCAGTGGCAAAATGAAACTAAGGTTCTTATCCAATTCTTGCTCATTGCAACATGAAAATCCTCCCCACCGCCTGCTCTAATCTAATACGCTTTTATTTCCATTACCTTATATTTGATTTCGCATCTCAGCCGCCCACAGGCAAAGCTGCAATGCCATTGCCAAGTTTAGCTGACTTGATTACTGTAATATGTTAACCAGTTTCTATGTAGGAGTGTGTGTCTATGTGTTATTATTCACCAGAACAGGTAGATGACACACTTCATCCTGCTCTCACTCAAGATCACAGATGTCGGGCTGCTCTCATATTCTGGATCTGAAGTGGATTTTGGAGATTTTAGCGACACTGGGGCCCGAATCAAAGCAGCCCACAAGGAATTAAACAGCCAAAGTATCACTGAACCCCATTACTGCCAATCTTTGTGGCACGGTGCCATTCAGTAAAGAAGGCTTTGACAAACAATATTAAGCTACTAAATGACTGTCACACACAATCTTTCAGTCTTTAAACTTCACATCCATTTTCACATAGTTCCTTTACATATTTTTATTTTCCTCTTTTATTTGTGAAGGGAAACGTCTCATATTTATTTCCCACCCTCCACAGGGAGGTCAAAGGTCAAGTGGTACTCAGTGGGAAGTTTATAATAAGGCTAGTTAATCTTATTTTTATTTCCTATGGTGTCATTACAACATCCCTGTAATATTTGTATAGGAACTTATTGTGTGTTTGTGGATCTCTATTGTGATTTTATAGACATCGGATCTTACTAACCTCATTTACATGTTGCCTTTCTGCTTTAGCTCCCATATAGCCCAGGTTCTTTTAGGCCAATCACATCAGACTTTTAGACCCAGCAATGAATAAATGATTACATTCAGTAATGCATAAACAGCTGTTAATATCAAGCATGCACCCGAGAAGTTCATACGCAGGGATATGTAAGGTAAAGCTTTCTGCTAAATATCTCACAAGATGTTGATGTCTCCTAAACTTTCACTTTTAAATCCTGTGTAGCTGACTTTTAGCCTAAATGTCTACAGACATTTAGACAGCTTTAAAACCTGTTAAAAGCTGTTGCTTATATTATTTTGGTCTTAAATTTTCCACACAATCATAGAGTGTCTTTATTTTTCTGAGGGAAAAAAAATTCTGCTTTTGTTTGCCCTTATCTCCAAAAAGAGGTCAAAGGTCAGAGTTCATCTACAGAGCAGCACTCTGGGAAACTGGCAGCGGTTCAGCGGCTTGCTCAAGGGCACTACAGCAGGCTCCCTTCCCAGTGCTGCCCACCATCACTATCACCACCATCATGAATTTTTTATCTGGGCCCAGCTCCGCGCTGATGACTGGATTGGATACGAGTTACATTTATTAATCGAGGTCGCTCCTCTTTTGGAGTACAAGGGAGGCCTGCTGGGACAGCCGTATCCATAGCAACAGAGGATTATAATTTCTCTGGATGAGCTACGGAGCATCAGTTACGTAACGCGGTCGGTCTTGGAGACATCTCTGATGTTGTGCTTGAGTAAGCTCTTTAGGTTGAAAACCTCAGAGATATGCAGATCTTCTCTCCCTGTAGGTGCTTTGTATGAATAAAAACATCAGCTATATATATGTGTGAGGTCAGTGGGCTGCCCGCATAAGCCTTTTGTTTACACTGTACTCCACAAAGCACATTCATTTTGAAGAATTTAAAGGGGAACTGCCACTCAAAATAAGAACTCATGCATGCCACTTCCACTGTCTAAGATAGTATAATTAGCATTTATGAATACAAGAATCTTTATTATCCAAGCTAGAAACCACATAAAACGAGGGGTTGAACTTGTGATTTTATAGATCTGCAGGAAATTGTGCACAGCAAAACTGCCAGTGTTGATTTAACTCTGCAAGGCTCTGGCAGTGTTTTCAGATCACACCCCTCAGAGTTAACACTTTTGATAGTTTTGAACAGCAGCTCAAGAGCCATATCAGCTCTATAAGTGCATAAACAACACTTCAGTCAACAATTATCAGCTCCAAATAACCGTCACTGAGAAGATAACACTGGAAAATTTGCCGTGCACCCACATATGGCTAAGTCTCCATGAATATTTCCACTTATATAGGCCCTGATCCCCATGCAATTCCCATGTCTGCTCTCACAGTCAGCTTTACCATCATTTCCAGCTCATTCTTCCTGCAGCAGCGTCACAGTTTACATCTTGTGGAAAGAGCTCACAGATATTGATTGCCCAGACGCATAGAGTAAATTTGAAATTCTTAACCTGAGTGGTATTTCCCCTTTAAGGCTTCATCAGGATGTAATGATCAGCCGCTAAGGGGCCTATCATCCTGCTTTATGGATTACCTCAAATTCCAGTCCTTATTTGAACTCGACTATTTTGTTTTGTATTACGTAAACTAAGTACACAGGCGAGCGCCGAGGGGCCTGCAGATGATGGGTCGAGCAGCAATGGGGGGGGGACAAGCAGCTGGTAAGATCTTATCCAGTCAGCTGGGACAGATTTTTACCACAGTGCTGTCAACTCGGCGCCGCCGTCATCAAGAGACAAATTCAGGTCAGTCATTCAGGGAAGAGGCGCTTCACTCCCCCGTACCTGCGTGCAGCGTCAGTCTTTGTTATGTTTTACAGCGCTTGAGAAACTCAGTTCCCAACTCACGTCCAAGGGTTTTATTGTAAACTCACACTACAAGATGAACGTTTGCTGTTAAGAAATGCTGTTATAAACTCAAAAATAAAAACGAAGCAAAAGCTGCACTAAAACTATCATGTAGAGTAAAATAAAAGTATAGGTGGAATGTTTTTATCTTTTGTATTTTTGTGTTCATGTGTAGGGCAAATAAGGGAATGACAAACACCGGCGCTATTTGGATAAGAGGATGCAGTGGCTATCAAACTCCGCCCACGGACATCAAATATTACTACTGATTACTATTCTATTTCATAGTAACTAAACCAACCATGTCAAATGACATGTATCACAGAGGGCGGGGTTGGATGTCAATTGTCACTGTGTCATTTTACCTTTAAAGGTGCACAATGCAAAATTGAGGGTTGATTGATGTCAGGATGTTGTGGACTCCACTGTCAAAAAATGTGAAACAAGCACAAAATTTATCAGGTAGTCGAGTGGATGATGAGAACCATGTAGACTCAGCCTTCAAATGTACATATTACACTTTTATCAGATGAATCTAAAGGGTCGTGCACCTTTAAAAAAATACCTTCTCTACCAAAAAGTCTGCAACTCTAACTGAAACTAAGTTAAAACAAGGCAAAAATCACAGCCGAAGTACAAGTCCCACATTCAAAATGCTACTAGGTAAAAGTATAAAAGTAAAATGTAGTTAAGTCTGAAAAGTAAAAGTAGCCGTAGTGAAGAGTGGCTCCTTTCAGAGTGTTAAATTATTGATGCGTTAACCTGTGAGAAGTATTTGAATGTTGCAGCTCTAACTGCTCCATGTACTGCTGGCTAGTTTACACTCTGATGCATCACATTTGATGTTTTGCATGGAAAAGCTTCTTCTGCAAAGTAACTCCAGCCGTCAGATAATGTAGCGCAGGAAAAGAAGCAAGTGTCACTGAATGGAACTACTCAAGCCAAGTGTAGTGCTAAAGTAAATGTATTTGGTTAATTCCACCTCTGTCCATTATGTCACTGGTGTCTAATTAATAAAAGGATGCAGAGGTTGTCTCAGAGTTCAAATTTAACTTTAACTATGACTCTTCATTCCTCAGCTGGTGAGTTTTCACACACAGTGATGTTGCTGTATTCACCAAAAAAAATCTTTTTTAAAAAGTGCACATTATTGCCGCAAAATCACCATGCGCCTGCACAGACTTTCTGCTCCCATTGTCAGGAAGCATAAATGTAACTGACAGATCTTGGACATCTGCATCTGTATTGTTTGTCTGTCGTGTTTTTGCTGATGCAGACATAAATGAATCACGCAGATGTGCGTGCGTATGCGTGTGTGTTCAGTGCAGAGATGTCAAAGTAGGGATTAGATTGGCTTACATTGCCCCGAGCAGCACATTTGCAAATCAGTGAACATTACACTGAGGCTGCCAAGTCACTGATTATGTTAGTTTAACTGTTTTGCATTGTGGGGGGGGCAACTATTACCTTCGGTCACTCAGTTTTTATCCAATGTGGGCTTTCATAAGTCTTCTTTTTTAGACTTTTAAACCATGCTGCCTGCTCCAAAAGCCTTTACTAAACTACCTTACAGGGTTGTGGCTAAAAAAAGGAGATCCTGAGTAATGATTTTCCAAAAATACAGCATGATTTGGCCACTGGCTGTTAGCTAGAAAGTCAACAAGCAGAAGCATGCAGCCTGCACAAACTACCACTCTCCTACCACAGCAGACACATCACACACAGGCTGTGGACCAGACCACTTGCAACACACACACAAACTGGCTGTTAGTGGTTTTAGAAGGGAAGCCGTCGTCTCACCCAGCGCGGTCCCACATGAGTCAGACACAGCGTGCAGACAAAGCGCACCAGACCTCAGCGTCATAAAGAGGCTCGCTCTGCCAGCAAGAGTACACTCCTGCACATCTGACAGCACGGTCTTCTTATGATGACACTGTACACTAACAGGCTCTGGCTGTGAAGAGAATCTGACGCATGTAAACATAAATCGACGGTGGCGAGAGCCGTGCCTCTCGCGAATCGAGCCCTGCTCAGTGGGCACATTTGAAAATGAGACACGAAATCTTTTCCACGCTGCCATGGAACGAAAAAGTTTTGGGGGGGAAAGAAAAGACCCATAAAGAGTTCTTGTTAAAAAGCAGCAGAGTCAAGACTTCTTACAGCAGAGCCAGTTAGTCTAAAACTTTCCATCAAAGGCTCGCTGAGCTGCATGGAGTAATTACCTTTCACACAGCAACAGCTTCCAGGCCTTATTAGTGATACTGTTTGTGTGGCTGTGTCAGTGGGTGTTTGTGTGCGTGTTTGCAGTATTTTGAACTTGTATAGGTGCATATGCATGTATACACACTGCAAAAAAATCTCCATCTTAACAAGTTATTTAGTCTCATATTAAGTGTTAAAATCTTGTTTATCTTCAAACAAGGTCAAAAATCTGCCAGTGGGATGAGATAATCCCACTTGTGTCCAATGCTAATCAGCTTGTTTCCAGAATTTTCTTGAATCAAGTGTCATTTTCTTGATCCTAGTGGGCTGATCTGCCTTATTCTGCCTTGTTTCAACATATTTATACTTAGAGAAAATCCTAAAACAAGTGAAACTGCACTGGAAAAAAGTGGGGTTATCTCATCCCACTGGCAGATTCTTTTTACCTTGATTTTAACACCCTGACTGAGATGCAGATTTTACACGTGTTTTTACAAAGTGTACTCTCTGTGTGTGCCTGTGAAGCAGAGGCAGCAGCACCCCAGAGTGTCCTGCTTTTCAGACATAAACCAGCTTGCAGGAGTGATAAACCGAGAAATGTTGTTATGACGGGTCGGTCCTAGTTTCTGCTGTCCTCATGACGGCAGAGAGAAGCCCACCCAGTGCGCTGTTACACTGCGTCTGTGTGAGATGGGTAAAAATAGAGCAGGGATGGCAGATTAAAAAAAAAAGAAAGAAAAAAAGAAAGAAACAGAAACCCAGAGCTGAGCAGGTCTGAAACGTGCTGCTACACCCAAAAAACATCCTTCCAATCATTTAAATTTTAAGTTAAATTGATTTCTTGACCTTAAAGATTTAGTATGAAGTCTCTGTCTTTGTTAGTTTCATAGTTTTTTGCACATTTTTGGGATATCCTGCTGAGAGACAGACAATGAAAATGCATTACCAGTGCACATTTTATTTATTCATTTCATTATTCAAATATGTAAATTTATGCTTCTTTTAAAGGCTTAATGCATCCCAGACTTTCCCCAACCATTAAATATCTGAAGTGGGTCACGGTACCTTAAAGAGCTGCTAAGCCACTTAAAAGAAATTCATTAGTTTGGATTTGAGTGGAGAGTTTTAGTGTCCCATGATGGTCTGAATGTTGTTTCAGAAGCTTTTCCACCCTTATAAAAATGCAGTTGTGGTGGAAAGCAATGGATCCTTATTGATTTTTGGTACAAATATTGTCAAAATATAAAGATATGGAATATTGGCTACCTAGAAAACCTTGTGTCCTTCAAAACCTCATATCATATGAACCCTGCTAATAAAACACAAATGTCAAAAATGAAAGCACTGGTATAGAGTTAACATTCCCAGATTAATCTAAAAATGGCAGAGGTTTGTATCTAATGTGAATAAGAGCTGAATGAGCTCTTACGTTGGCCCAAACACCAGAAAAGACGCTGAAATACAGAAACAGCCTGATAAAATACAGAGGAGGTATAACCAGCATCGTAACTAATGTCATCTAATTTTCCAATGTGAACGTTAGATTGCCTCTTCCAGCACAACTCATAACCAAGTGGAGTGTTTATAAATCTTTCAGTCACTGCAGATTTAAAACATTTAAATAATGTGCGCCCTGATGTTTCCAGGTTTTACCACATCATGAGATGGTTGTATTTTTCCACAGTGGGGTTGAAATGGAGGGCCCAGGCAGCCAGTAAAACTTATTTGGGCATGCAGTCCACGAGCCATGCCAGCAGCATATAGCATGAGACATAAAACCCCAACCAGAAAGCTTGAACTAGACAAATTATGTTAAGTGTTCATAAAATGTCTCTGGCCAGAGAACCTGAGATGGAGAGATTGGGAAAGAGAGGGAAGCTCCTTTGAAAATTAAATACCGCTCCACTTAAAATGTTCATCCTGTCTGCTTTACTGCAGTCGAAAAAATGTTTGATCGACTGTCCACCAAAGCTGAGAGGCAGACTCTGATTTTGACAGACAGATTAATGGTATCAGATCTACACTGAATCCTGTTGTTTATCTTGCTTAAATACGTCACTCCAGCCTGGACTAGTTATCTTTTTTGTTTTTGGATGGTAATCTACTGATACCATAAAGAAAACTTTGTCTTTTTACCTCCCAACCTTTCCTCCTTTCACAGCGAGGTCAGAGGTCAATTTCATAATCAGAATTAAAATCACAATCAGAATCAGCCCAGGTAACTTTCCACATAGTTATTTGGCTCTGTTGGCTCCCACAGGTAACATTAAACACAAAACAAAACAACTCAAAATTATAAAGTAGTAGCATATAAAACATTAAGAGCAGAAATTAGGTAATATTATGAGGCAGCCTGTAAATAAGTAATATACACATTTAGGTAGTATAAATAGTGCATAAAACTTAGCAGAAAATAGAAATTGAAGACATGTGAGACCATATGACTCCTCCCAGAGATTATATTCATAAATTCATCCAAAAGGTTGACTATTTAGAGCTTTGTTCACGACTACTTAAGAGCCATATTTCCAGTGAGGTGTTCTCCTTTAAATTTCCATTGACTTACTTGTGGCTAAACTTCAAGGCTTGAAAAGTTGCGGGTTCAAATCCAAGCTAGGACAATCAGTGTTGGTGCCCTTGGGTTGAACAAGGCACTTAACCCCCACCTGCCAAAAAAAACAAAACAAAACAAAACAAAAAAGTTTTAAAATATAAATATTATTCTGCCAAAACATTGGTGACGATGTTTATGAGGTGGATACAGATATTTAGAGGTGGATAATGGCGTGCAAACTCATCTTGTATTGAAGCTTCGCATCTTCTTATTCGTTCTTTACTACCCCGCCATCTAGTGGAAACAACGGAACTGACTATGCGACAGCGCCGTTACGTCATCACTGCGCGCGCGACTCACTGCAACATGTGAAGAAAATATGGGAACGCTGTATTTTGATTTTTCACAAGTGTTTATCTCGATTTGAAAAGGTCAGATGCGACGTTTTGCGACTGAAAGTATAACTTTTAAACACGTTACGACTGTGTAGTCAGCTGACGTCGGTTAGCTTCGTCGTACTCGCTCTGTTACACTTCTAGCTTGTTTTTGCTCTTTACTCTAGTAGCACTTAGCTAGCTTGCTAACAACATGGATAACCCTGAGGAAAATGCAATAGAGCTGCACGGAGATGAGGAAATCATTGAAGTCATCGACCTAAACGACACGGAGCAAGGTCCTGGTAGGTAGCAAACTCTCTGCCTGCTAATTTAAACTTACATGGTGACAGCTTCTACCTTTGAACGCACGTTTGACGACCTATATGTGGCTGTACACCTGCTTTTAGTAGCTATAATTTGACTTAAAGATGTAGTCAAGGCAAGCTTCCCAGAGCAGTTGACACTTTTGATATTGACAGTTTTGGTATCACCAGCAACTCAACTGCTGCTGCCATGACAGTTCCAGTTCCAATTCCTGACATCAATTGGTTAATAGAGGTGAAAGGCTCTAATTTGTGTTGTTTTCCTCTCCCTGTCACCTAAAGATGATTTGGCTGATGACTTGGAGGACGTGGATTTTGAAGACACTGGGAATGGAGATGAAGACAACGAAGGCTGGGAGACCGAAGACGAGATGGAAGCGGAGGCAGAGCAAGACGACAGCGAGCTCACTTTCTCCAAACACACTGGTAGCAAGCTTGAACCCCAGCCTTTTGTTTGTACTGTAGCTGTTAGACAGGTCCTAGACAGGTCCATCCTTTTAACAGTTCTGTGCCTTTCTCCAGGCTCTGTGTTTTGTGTAAGCTTGGATCCTGTGACGAACAGCTTAGCTGTAACAGGAGGAGAGGACGACAAGGCCTATGTGTGGAGGGTGAGCGATGGAGAAGTCCTGTTTGAGTGCACCGGTGAGTCCCAAAGGCAGACTGAGGGCATGTTTGGAGCATTTGTTTGGGCATCGGAGAACAGTGCTGTGTGAACTTGGATGGCAACAAATAATCTCACTGAAATCACTTGAAAATGTGATTTTTGATCCTCTTCAAAGTGAGATGTGGTTAGATTTTGTCAGAAATGAGAACATGATATAAACCAAGTACAGGAAACTACTACAGAATGCAAAGATTTATGGGTATAAGGGGGTGGATGCTGACATCTGAGTGACAGTAAAGCCTCATGGCTAGAACTATAGTGAGGGCGAACTGTAGCCCGTACAAAATTTCATCCATTTTCTACTATGGTTTGCACCAATATAAACAAACCGTAGGTACAATTAGCATCCTGAGGTAAATAATGCCACAACCAGAAACAAAATACAAAACAACTGAATCTATGGGTAATCTATAAAAGTGTCTTCTTTCTCTCCACAGGACACAAAGACTCTGTGACGTGGGCCGTGTTCAGCCACGACTCCTCCCTGGTTGCGTCGGGTGACATGAGCGGCCTGATAAAGGTTTGGAAAGTGGAAACCAAAGAGGAGATCTGGTCCTTTGAGGTGGGGGATCTGGAGGTAAGAGCTTCTCCGAAGAGAGTGTGTGTATTTTGAATTGTGTGTGTGTGTTTTAAGGCCTGGATGACCCATTATTGCCTGATATTGCCCTCTCAAATTTATATCAGTACCGGAAAATATGAATGAAGTACACAAAACACAGTACTTTGACATTTTCCATGGAGCGATATACTTCACAATACTACCCGCCAAAACAAGGTATTTGTATCACTCAGGCCCTCGTGTGTGGTGTGTGTGTCTGTGTGTCTGTGTGTGTGGGTGCATGTTTATGTGCATCTGCAAGCACTTGTGTAAGCCTTTTTATTGGCGCTGAAGGAATTTATGTGGAAGTAAGACAGGGGGATGACCGCCGCAGCCAAGAATTTCTGCTCTGGTTGGAGAACATGAATGATCAAACACTCTCTCCTTCCTCAAACACTACTTGCTGAGTTGCCATTGAGCAAGGCACTTAACCCCCAATTGCTCTAATAAGAGCTGCTAAGTAGGCAGCTTTAGGAAAATGTGGTTTCAGTGTATACTTTTCAGGTGTGCATGTAATTTGATTTGGGAGAAAAAAAACACATCCGTGTGTGTCTGCCTGTCAGCAAAACTGCTATAAACGCCAGGCTGTCTGCTCTGCTTCCTCCTCAGTGGTTGGAGTGGCATCCCTGCGCTCCAGTGCTGCTGGCGGGCACCGACGACGGCAACGTGTGGATGTGGAAGATCCCTGCAGGAGACTGTAAAACCTTCCAGAGTCCTGCATGCCAGGCCACCAGCGGCAAAGTCCTGCCCGACGGTAAGAGAGGGAAAATAGCTTGTTAAAAAAAGAGTTTCACTTTTCAAAGGGTCTAACAGTAATTGAGAGTAAAAATAAAAGCCAGTAAGAAGCATTTAACCCCTTAAATCACTGAGGAATAAAACAGACAAATACACAATGTTCCAAGGATAAGGGCAAGGAAAACTTGTTCCTCAAAAGGTCCGTTGTCAAAAATTAGTAGTAGAGTTTGTAAAAAAAGAAAAACTTCCTTGACTTCTGAATTTGCTCAAACTCAAAAGAAACACCTTTATGTTTTTGTTGTTTATTTCCAGGCAAAAGGGCTGTGGTGGGCTACGAGGACGGGACAGTGCGGCTGTGGGACCTGAAGCAGGGCAGCGCAGTCCACGTCATTAAAGGTGAATCTTGCCAGCCCTCATATGTAGTCACACTATACTATTTACATTTTAGGTATTTCGCTGGCCTCTTATCCAGAGAAATTAAAGGTGAAAGCACCCAGTCCCACATCACCAGCATTACAAGTAGCCAGTTATAAGGAGTGCAGCTCAAAGAGAGATCATGTAAGAGAGATTTGGATGGGAAAAAATGAAGGTGAGCCAGAGGGGATTTTTGTTTTGAAGATTAAGTTGGAGTGAGGAGAGTAAGAGGACATGGGAGAGAGGATGTGATTCATTTGGGACAGTGATGTCTGACATGACTCTGCTGTTCAAGCTGAGTGGGAAAGTCAATTTATCATTTGGACCCTGCAGACAAATAAGTCAAATTACAGCAGAGGTCATCATGGAAGGCTGGCTTACATGGAACCTGCAAATCTGAAGTAATAGTCATATAGTAAACAGTAATTGTACTAAAGAGCTCTTTTCATGACATAGTTACACAAGTTATACGCAAACATTTAACATGGAAAGAAATAAAAGGAACATTAAAATTACAAGACATAAATCAAATTCAGCCAAATAAATCAGGAAAGTACAACAAAAAGAAAACAGCATAAACAAATTATATGACAGGCTGTTTTGGGGGAAATCTGGTTTATAAGAAGTGTTTTAAAAGACGAGCTTCTCAGGCAGGCAGCTCTGATCACCTTTAGTGTTTAACTCTGACTTTAAAATGTTCTGGAGGGTCGCTGACACGATGTTTAGTCTTGGCAGCGCAGAAAAGAATCAAAACTTGTTATTTTCACATCAATCAAATCAGTTTCAGATCAGGGCTGAAGATGCATCCCAACTCAGGAAAACAACGCAACAATCAGAGTTACCATTAGATTCTTTTAGGAGATATAAACAGACGACAAGTTAGATATTATCTTAAGATTTATTGTTAGTAGCAGATTTCAAAACAAATGTGCTGATAGCAAGCAGCTGGTGATAGGAAGTGTCTCACAGACTATAAAGACTACAAAGACTATAAAGTTTTTATAAAGTTGACTATAAAGTAAAACAAAATCCAAATACATTATACTGTGGTTTAGGTTCAAATTAGTAAAAATCCTCACACATAAATCTTAATACCTATAACTCTATAAAAACTTATATCTATAAACTTATAAATCTTAAAACCTATTTCTTAAAGCTTCACTAGGTGAGATTTCTATGTAAAAATCCATCTGTCCTGTCAGCTGAAATCACAAAATCTTTAATTCAGACGCAGTATATTTGCCCTGTTTGCCCAAAATCCATTTGTGCTGTTGGTATGATCACTGAGGGGAAATCTTCTACACACAGAATATGACGAAAGATTAAAAAAATGAAACAAACTGACCCTTTAACTGCAGCGGGGAAGCGCTCTGTCCAGAGAAACTCAGATCTTTCCTCCTTTGGAGTGAGTAGAGTATAAAGCGATTGATTTTTGATTTCTCCAGCCCGTCTGCAGTGCGTTTGTCTCACAAATTCGCTGTGATTCTTGGCACAAGAATCGTGTCTTTGGGCGATAATAAAACAGTACAACGGGTCGTAAACCGCCGCGTCTCCTTTAACAGGCCAAGATGGACACCAGGGGGCGCTGACCTGCCTGGCGTGCAACAAAGACGGCTCTCTGGTGCTGACCGGCTCAGTGGACGGCTGCGCCAAGCTGATCAACACTGCCACGGGCAAGGTGAGCAATCGAGGTCAAGTTAAGTTTACTGCGCTGAATAGACAGTTGATCCTTTTTTTTTTTTGTAAATGAATAAATAGACAATAACATGGTGAAAAAACATTAAAATCCCATTAAAATCCCAATCCCATTAAAATGTGTGTGTGTTTAAAGGTGGTTGGAGCGTTTTCAGTGGAAGGAGGCAAAGCGAAAGGCTCCAAAGACGACGACGAGTCCAACTCTGTGGAGTCCGTGGGATTCTGCAACATGTGAGTGGAGATCGAAGGTTCCTCGTTGTTTGAGAAAACGAAGCGGTGCTCACCCTGCTGACATGACCTGACACGCAGCTCACTGACGATAAAGCAGGCAAATGACAATAATTCGATCAGCGGTTTTCAATCATTTTCATGCTCTGGACCCCAAAGTTGACTTTCGTTAAGCTGTAGACCCCATCTGAACTGATTTCACCCTGATATGAAAAGATATTTTGGTCTGCGTTAATTATAAAACTGTTAAAATGTCATATTTAAACACTGACAAATAGATTAAGGGTGGCGAGATTAATGCATAATGCTAAAATAATCACTCATACTTTTTGTTGTAACAGTTTCTAGTGCATTAAAAGTAATTCCTCATTTTGCTGAGGACCTCCTGGAAGTCCCTCAGGGACCCCTGTGGGGCCCCAGACCCCGCTTTGAAAACCACTGAACTAGAGAACTGATATTGTGGGGCAGCAGCCTGTTTGTCTGGACAGGAGGAATAATAACTGAGTGTAGGAAATATCAGTAATGCTTTTTTTTTTTTTTCACAAAATCTCACGACAGTCTTATCAGGTGAGTCCAGATGAGCTGTGATCTCTTATTGATTTCAGAAGAGATATAAACTGTTCTAAATAAATAAATCAAATACATAACTGGACTATACTTAGTGATCTTTAACCATAACCAGACCAGCGTTTAATCCAGCTAATATTTAAAAAGGTGAAAAAGTGAAGCCCCCTGTGTGAATGGTGGGGATTCATGTTATAAATTCAACAAGGTGCTGATATAAAAACCTTTCAGATATGTTCTTTGTTACCTGAATGTCAAAAAGTCGCATTAATTAAAAAGCTACTGTCGAGGTTCACTCAGGTTTGCTCAACCTTTTGTCTGGTCTGAACCAGTTGTATCTCAGACTAGTTTCTAGTGTGGATTTCCAGTAATTTCACCTCTTCCATCCACTTCAGTCCTCAAGGGCAGGCAGGGATGAAGAGTGGGGTTTGAATAGCCTTTATTTCCCCCCCGATGTCAAAGTTGAGTATGTTTTTACCTATTCACCGAGGTTTGAAGGACCACAAAGGCCATTTACTGGATGTAAAATGCAGTTTTTGGAGAGGCGGCTGAAGTGTCCTTAACTTCAAATCAGGACGACGGGGACGTGGGTTTGCATTTTTATTCATAGTTCCTTATTTGGGCAAACGAATCGCTGACATGTCAAACATAAACAATTTCTTATGGATAAGCTTAACACTGAAACAAGAAAAGTAGTGATTTGAAGTTGCCAGAACAACAGTGGAGGAAGAGGTGGAATATAGCAATATGACATAGATAGACCGACAGACAGACAGACAGATAATACACATGTATTTATGACAAAGTGAGGATGAGGAAATATTAATGTATCATTGACAGTTAAATATTATAAGCCTGTCAGTAATTATTTAGCTGGTTTACTTGCACTTTTATAGACTCAGAAAACTTCAGAGAGAGAATTTGTGACACCGCACAGTTCAGTAAAATAGGGTCACATTAAAAATAGAAAAAGCTAGATAGATTTAAATAAATAAATAAATAGATAAAAAATGTCCATGCCCAACTGTAAGCAAGCTTTCTGAATGTACATTTCAGCATCTGTATTGCTACTAATAATAATCCATCATCAATAAATACCCACCACATTATACATCCTTTATATATTGTTTATTCCACATTCTTCCATGGCTGCTCCAACTTATTTAATTAACTTATTGCCATTGGAATGAATTAGTTCTATATGCTGTATATAGTCAGAAAACATCTGGCCAGCCTGGTACAACGTCTGTCTTGTGTTTACCAGCCTGCCTCTGATAGCTGTGGCTTACCTGGACGGGACTCTGGCCATATACGACCTCTCCACACAGGCCCTGAGGCACAACTGCCAGCATGAGGTAACCAGTCAGTACTGTGTGTGTGTGTGTGTGTGTGTGTGTGTGTGGTCATATGTTTAGTTTTACATTTGTGTAAGCACAGGCGGGTTCACATACATCCTGCCATGCATCCTCACTTTGTTTGACTCTGTTTGCTGTATAGGGACTTTGCTGTTGCGTCACAAATTTCCTAGCAGCCATGTCTGGTTGGCCTACTTGAAAAAAACATGTCATGTCAAAAAAAGTCATGTTAAAAGTGACAATAAGTTACAGTGACACGGGAAATAAACTGCTTTTAGCCCTAGGCAGTCAGGTTGGTTAACAAGAAAAAAATAAATTAATTATATTGCACTTTTTAAAACAGGAAGTTACAAAATGCTGCAGAAAGTTTAGATAAAATAAGACAAATCGTTGTTTTTGGCTTTATCAATGTTAGCTAACTAGCCTTCAAGCTAATTTACCAACAGATATAATTGCTGTTAGCCAATTGTAACAATTCTACTACAGTCTTAGCTAATGTGCCAATTGGTTGTAATTTACAAGTCAATTATGTCAGTTAACCAGAACAAATAGTTGTTGTTTTTTTTGTTTGTTTGTTTGTTTTTTGGCTTTGCTAGCTAATGTTAGCTAACTACCGTGTAAGCTAATTTAGCAAGCTGTCATAAAGATCAGTTCCCAGTGAGGAACAGCACAGAAATAAACAACAAAAATTTATTTCTGATGACACAACCTAAAACATTAAGATGCTCACACCCACTGGTTCCTCCGATATGGCCGCCAGAGGTACATTACATCACCCCTAAGCCCTCTGTGTGTTTCCTCCAGGCTGGTATCGTCCACCTGCAGTGGGAAGAGTCTTCTTCAGTGGTGTCGACCTGCAGTTTAGATGGGGCGCTGCGCCTATGGGACGCCCGCTCCGGCAGCATGGTGTCTGAGTTCCGCGGCCACACCGCCGAAATCCTCGACTTCACCCTCAACAGGTAGGACTCAGACGCAAGATGGACTCTGGGAAATAATAATCATCACAGACTTTATTGTCCCACACAGAGAAGTTCCATGATCACTTGCCACACTTCAGGCACATCAAATTATATGATCAGCATAACAAGCATCCTGGTGGGGATTCAGTGCCTTGCTCAAGGACACGTCACCATTTATTTTTCATTAGATTAGTACTGATATAAAGTAGAGGTGAGCCAATCTGTGGTATGAGGACCTGCACCAGTCCAGCTCAGTCCGTTACTTGGATCAGATGAAACCATCGTGACACCATACAGAAATGATTAGCACTTTAAAATACTTCAAATAGTTTTCTGGCAGGAGAAAAAAAATGTCTGCTGTGTGGTGATTTATTTATTTATGTATTTCTTTATTTATTAATCTAAGTGTGACAGAATAATTGAGGAAGTGAGACTGCTCTGCTTTTAAAATAAAAGCATAAAACAAGAACTTTGGTTTAAAAAAAAGTACAATGAAGTATTACTGTTAGGTACTTTTAATTTCCCCGTACATATACATGGTTTATTTTCAATTTGATACTTTGTATTTCTGAAAAGTGCTCGGTTCTCAGTTTTATTTATAACATTTTAAGAAAACTGTGTCCCATTTTATTCACCTTACTTCACTAATAAACAGACGCTGAATTGCTGCTGCATGAGAAAAAGTGCAGATTTGAATATTGATTTATCACTGTTACAACTGATAAATAGGAAATACAAGCAATATTATTAGAACTTTTTATTGGCTTTTTGAGTCCATGAAAGAAACAGGTTTTGGCTGTAATATTTCAGCATGACAGATATCTGAGAAATCATTTGAACTTCTTTCGCCGACTCTTCTCCTGAGCTCAACCCCTCTCTGCCTCTCTTTGTCTCACAGGGAAGCGTCTCTCGCTGTAACCGCTTCCGGCGACAACCAGGCGAAAGTCTTCTGCCTCCAAAGACCCGACCGGTAAAAAAAAAAAATAGAGCGTCAAGA
>OMKZ01021970.1:0-34464 GCA_900302535.1 Neoniphon sammara | reverse complement strand
CATTAAAATGATAATATTTAAACATTGTAAATTTTGGTTATTGGCAGCTTTAATCTAAAAATATTAGCATTGCCCTTTAAAAAACATGTTGATGAGGCCCCAGCCTGTATGCACATTTAATCTTTATTTATTCAGGCAGTCTCATTGAGATTAAAATCTCCTTTCCAGGAGAATAGAAACATTCACAGAACACAATAAAAACACATGACAAGTTTTTATATATTATAATAATAAACTGACCAAACCCCTAAATTTCTCAATTCGATCCTGGTCTGAAAGGTTATAAACCCTTTGGCCAATTCCCATAATTAAGTGTTTACTGTGTTATAATTACAGACACATTCACACGTTCACAGACACTAAAAACTTTCCTCTTTCATGCAGCTGAGCTCTTAGCGTTGCTGATACTGCGAATGTTCCTTGAGAGCAGAAGCCGCCTACTTCAACTGAGAAGTCTTTTGTGTTACGAAACACAGAGGCTGTTGTCTGGTGTGGGGCTGGAGGAATGGGGAGGAATGAAGTGCTGGTGACCTTTGACCCCTTAGATCATTGCTGCTATGTTAAAAGTTTAAACTGTTCCCCGTTGAGGGTTCATTCAGATGCACAAACAGTTCTCAATAATGCATGGCCTCATAGCTAAAGTCTCCCGGTCTGAATGTTGTAAATCCTTCAGGATGTAATGTAATGTAATGTTACTCACCACCAAGAGGTAATACAAGACAGCTGTCAAAATGAAAAAGCTTTATGATTAGGCCAACATCCTGAATATGTGCATTAACATGAGTTTGTCCAGACTGCTAATGAGAAGATGGTACACCTTGATGATACCGCTGAACAGACTTTGAATCATCAGTCAATAAATGCTATCATCCTTCTTCAATTTGCATTAATAAAATAGCTTCTAAAGTTAGTCTCTTACATTCAGGCAGCCAGCAAGGCAGTAATGTGGTCGGAGTAAATAATTTTAGCTCTGTCCATTTATCTCTCAACATTGTCTTGCTGAAAGTCAGGTATCACGTCTCTAATAGCTGCAGGGAATATTCTCAATGATTTGTATTAGCATCTTTTAAAGGGATGACAGTTTAATAGTGAGAGCTGAACCCTCAGGTTTTCTGCCACTGTCAAGTGAAAACATTCTATCTCCAAAATTTTCAGGATCTAAGGAAAACAGCTTTGTTTTTAGCTTGACTGCCATATGAGTTTGTAATGAAAAAGTACACTTTCCAAAGATTTATTAAGAACTGTGAAGAAGGCAAGGGGGTTATAACATCAGACCAGTAATAAATCATTGGGAGGTGAATTTGCTGTTGTGTGGACTTTACTTTTTCAGTTATTTTTTCTGTTCTGCACCTGTGTGTTTTTTGGATGTGTGTCTTCTAGCTTTCCAAATTTCTATGATTTCATCCAATTAGGCTTGAAAGACTTTTATGAGCCCAGTGGACACAGATTTCACCCAATCCTTCATCTGAAGTTAAAATATGAAAATCCCAAAATTGGAGCCACAAGGTTTTCACATGACAACAGCGATACATAGTTTTCTAAGTTCCAAAGCAGCCATCTGCCCACAGCCACCATGGGAAGCCACTAAAGAGCCCACTCAAGCAGAGACACCTTCAAAGTGCATGGAAAGTGCATCCATGTAAATATTGAGCACACATGGTGTGGATTTCACTGCAGATCAATGCTGAAGCAATCTGGACGTTAATCTCATTTGCACTTCTGTTTTCCTGTTTGGTACACGCTGCTCCAAACCGGCAATGTGAGATCTGCACAGAAATTACATGAAATTCAGTCTATAAACATATTTTCTCCACTCACTTGCATATTTTGGGATGACACGGCTTATGCCATTTGATTTTAGTGAATATAATCAGTGCATTGTTTATCCACATACACATGATAATTTATTTTCTCAAAACATTCACAAACTGGACTGCAGAATTCATTTCCAAAACACTTTTATGTAGTACATTTTGGGAATTCAAAACAAAACAAAACTAGAGCTCATCAGTGATAGAGCATCAGTCTTAGGTACCAGTTATCCTTTATAAAACAAAGCACTTGCTTTACTTTTCAATAATTTTGTGAGAGAAGATGTCTCCATTTTCAAAGGGTGGATATCTCGTTTTGAAATAAAACCGCAGAATATATCCCAGAGACTAGAAAGACAACCTAAATTTGCTGTGCAGAAAGAATAGGGTGCATCTCATTTTTCAATGTATCTCAGAAATCCATGCAATAAATCCTGCACTGCACAGAGAAATAATAATTCTACATGCCTAAAGCATGCACCATCTCCACTACGAACTTTTAACCCTGGATAATATGTCTGCTATAAGCAGCAGCCCCTGTAATATTTTTTATAATTTATTGAAGTCATTTTTCTTCACTGAGACAGTTGGAAAGCTAAGAGGGAAACAGAAAACCACAAATGAATCACAGCCCTGCTATATTAATAGGTCACTGTCATGAATACTGTATAACACCAATACATCAAGCTTAATATATTTCTGATCATAGATATTAGATTATTGATATCAGACATTCTATCTTTAAAAAATATACTGCTGTCATCATGCATGTTTATCACTTCATCATGTCAGAGCTGCATGCTGCAAACATTTCCTTTTAAATTCATCATTAGAAAAAAATAATTTTAGCTGCCTTTTTTGGGAGTTTTACTAAAAGACACTCCATCTTTATTTGCTGAAATCATAGTTCTACAGATATTTTGACACTTATTTCCCTAGACTTTAGATAATTAAGAATAGCATATGTGATTTCAGACATTAAATGTTTGGTGGCCTCAAAAGACAAAGGATGCAATATTTGAAAAATACATTTCCCGTTATATTTCTGATCATTTTGATATGCATGTTGACAGGAGATGGGCAGGTAAGTCAGTAAGGACTAATCCAAAAACCACCACAATGAGTACTTAAAACTGGTCTGTCCATTTGGCCCAGGAGGTTATCAATAACCTCCACTCATGGTATTGATGAATAATAAATCAAAGACAAATGGTTGCTTAAAATGCCCATTATTTCTTCGAGGGATTAGATCTGCAGGTCTGAACTTCAAACAGCAGAGACAAATCACAGACTGACATTTTTTTGTGGTTGCCTATTGATTATTGCTGGCTGCCACTCAGGCACCATGCTGACTGGCTGACTGCTCCCACATGCCTGCTGCAGCAGAATATCCAGTCTGTCTTGATTTCCAGGGAAAAATGTTGCTTTAGGCCAGCGGTTGGCAGCAGGCATGTTGATGATCTCTCAAAGTCAACTTTTCCTCGGCAGCATTTAGCTGTTTGTTTTCTTATTTTCATAAACCGTATCCATTTCAGTGATTAGGCCAAATGGTGATTCATGGTAAGTAGGACCTCTGCTGTTTTAAGTGCCCTGCGTTTCCACGTCTAGGTACAGGAGGGTCATTTGGCTCAGTCCTGAATGCTCCCATAATACCTTGCTTTCCTCCTACCTAAAGCACTTAGGAGGAAATGTCAGAGTGTGTATCATTTCCTTGTCAATACAGTCATTAAACATACCAGAGCAGGCAAATAATTGATGATTGATTGTTTTTATTCTGATGTTAATGCTGCATTACAGAGTTTAAACTTGGCCACTCCTTTTTTTCATATAGTTACTGACAACAAATAACCATGAGGTCAGCGCTCAATAATACAACTGTCAACTTCTTTCTTTCTTTAATAGCAGTAATTGATAGCTTTTGGAGCTCTCGGTACATGAGAATTTAAGGGGAAAACATTTAATTTAAACATTTTTTTCATTTGCCACATAATTCAATTCATATTAGTGAACATTCACTGCTATTACAAAGGTTGATTTATTCTGAATTTAGAAAAACTTCACCTCATATTTGCAGATTTCTTGGATGGGAAATAATTACCCCGTGCTACCCTTTGCCTTTTAGGACTTTCAAATCTGCAGACAATAATTTGAAATTCCAAATTGCTTGTATGACTTTTGTTGCTTTAAGACAGATAATTTGCCTTAGTGAACATTCACTTCTATCCCCAAATGTGAGAAATGACATAAAAACTTCTTTCCCATCTGTGATATTACGCTAATGTATAGCTTTTCTGAAAACGACCTGGTTAAAATGGAAAAAAATGACGCTGAGGGTGTCTAGGAGAATTATCTGAGGCTATGGGTACATAACTGTTAGTAATATTATTAAAATAAAGCTCCTTTGGGGATAAAAACTCACTTGAACTGTTCTTGACATCTTGATGACACTACAGACAGAACGCACAGCACTTAGGTCTCTACCTGTAATATCATGCAGTGTTCACAAATTGGCTGAACTGTACCAAGACACAAGGATAAAACACTTTTTTCCCCCCAAACGGAGTGATCCCTCTTAATATTTTTGTGTGATTTAGTCAAGTTCAGTTTAACTGATATGGGAAAAACCATAAGAAACACAATGCATCCAAAACAATGTCAAGGATGACATATTACAGTCATATTTATTTCTAGTGGGGATCTTCAGTGGAAAAATATATGGTGGTATTATTAGGAGGAGGTCAGAGGTCAGACTCAGCTACAGAATAGCGCCATGAAGAGCTGGTAGAGATTTAGTGTGTTGCTCGAGGGCACTTTAGCAGCTATTTCAGGGACCTGAACCTACATATTAATCTCCCTGACAACCTACTTACCCTGCTGCAAATTTAGCAAATTTGGGAACAAATTGGAAAATCACTTTGAGGTTGATGTCTGGAGCCATTTCATAGTCTGCTTAGGCAAAAAAACACTGCATACAGTTCAAGTAATTTACTTGACTTCAAGAAGTATCCGTATTTTTTGTAATACCACGTTGATTACATTGAAGTAGACATGCTGCTGTCTGCAGGCTGGCCAGTAGGCGTCGCTGTTTCACTCTAATAAACAGCTGGAGGTCAGACCTGAAGGGATGCAACGATCAGTGGATGTGTCATACCAAACTCTTCTGGGATATATAAACCTATAGGGGGAAATATTTGCTTATTTACTGTTTGTGGTCTGAAAAATTATTGTGCCCTTTTCAACTTGTATTCAAATAGCTGTCAGCAGTGAAATCTCAGGTTAATAAATTCAGTATTGGACAAATTATTATAACATAAGGAATCATCCTTAAATGAAAAAGCGGATTTGCTGCACATTATCACACCGCCTTAATACTTGCGGCTTGCGGTACTTACATCCATCCCAGGGTCCCACCTCTTGCTCCCAATTATCAAAGGGGCTGGGCCACTAACCCCACTGCAGACTTCTGAATGGCTGTATCAGATGTCAATCACAGGGTCGTCCTGTAGACTTCTGTTGGCGAATACACTCCACACCAGAAGTCACAAAGTCAAATCTCACCAAGAAGAAAAAGGCGAAAGGGTAGATGTGTGCCGTTATTGTGAAATTTCTTAACGTGTCACTCCATAAGGTAACATTTTGTGATTTTCTAATATTTCAGGGGTTACCCACAAGTTGTATTTTGTTGAAAAGTCGGGTTAATTGGACTTTAGGACTTGTTGGCTCCTCTCTCATTTTTACGCGTTGTGCCAGTGCAGCTGCTTGCGCACCTGAGTCCGCTATTCAATTTGTGCAGCGCCAACATGAATTGAATCCATTTATACCAGATGAATAACTAAAGTATGATGGTGACAGTGCAAACCGGTGACATACCTGGCGCGGGGAAACTTGGTAAATGCCTAATTTGTCAGCATGGAATAGCGGCAATCCAGGTGTCATCAAGGAGACCTGATGTGGACTGATGTGGCCATTTGGAAGAGCGCACCAGTTTGACGCCAACTGGGATTTGACAGAGCACAGGACTTTGGGATGCCAGAGAAACCTTTGTGAAACAATCCCCGGCTGCTTTTACCTGGATTCAGCTCAGGCTTCCCCAAGAGATGGCCTCTGAAGTGGTGTGTGGACTAGTCTTCAGGTTACTCCTGCCAGTGTGTCTTGCAGCCGGTAAGTTTTTGGATCTGCACTTTTTAGGCATCTCGGTGTCAAGCTGTCCATACGCCAAGTGATATGTGGAGATATGTGTGGAAACGGGGGAATTGATAACAACTCTAGCAAGTCTTTATTATGTAATATCTATAGCTTAATAACTAAATTAATAACTAAGGTCTATATAGTTTACACTCTTAAGTCATTGAGATGATTATTTTAGGATTTATTTTACCATTACTATTGAGCGTTTAAAATAGACTATTGATGTAAAGCATTTTATTATTAGGAACAAGGTTGTAATGAATCAGTTTACTTACCTTTATGTGTGGGGAACAGTTTTTCCACATTATAAGGCTGACATAATTCTTATGACATAAAAATATTGAAAAATATTCGAGGATAAAATCTGCTTAGAAAAAAAAAACATAAATCACTTTGTGAGAATATACTTGATTTTTGTTTATAATGGCTGGAACTCATAGCTTTCCCATCTTTTTATTTACCACCACATCACCACTGTGCTCCCAAACTGAACCCAAATGGGATAGACTAGACTGAGCTACATTAAATTTCAAACCAGCGTAGCGTCTACCAGTAGCCCATTCTCCACCTGTCATCTTGTATTACATTTTTACTCAGGGAAACATAGTCGTATAGCAGAGAGCATTCAGTCACTGCAGTGTGCGTCAAAAGCAACCTTTTGGAGTCACCACACACAGCATGGCAGGCTGTCAGACCGCATGTATGGAAATGGACTGATAGGTCAGTCATTTTTGTCTGATGACATAAAGTGCATCTTTTCCTCCCTTGTACATAAAGTGTCTAATGACGTGCTGAATGACCTAATTTATTTTATCCAATCAAAGGGTACTGTTCTCATTAAAAATTCTATTCTATTCTATTCTATTCTACTCTGTATAAAAAGAGAAAACATCTCTTTACAATGCATAGAGGTAGCCAAAGTAGCTTACACCTAAGTCAAATTTACTACATTTATTTTGTATTTATCTTACTTATATTTGTTGGTGTCATTGATGTCATTGGTGCTTTTGGCTGTATTTTTTGTTTTGATTTGTTTTGTTAGTTTTGTTTACAGTGCTGTAACTTTGTTAAGAAAAATGCTGCACAGATGTGGTTATTACCATTGTCTTGTTTGATTCATCCCTTTGGTATGCAGATGCAGAAGATGATTCATTCTTGGTTTTTGCAGCTTTCATGTGTTACAAAAAGAGAGTTTCAAATGGTTAAAAAAAAAGTCTCTTTTGATGATTTTGAGCACTCTGGGAACTTCTCGGTAATCTCAGCAGCATTGATCTTACTAGCTCCATTGGAGGAGAAGACATCCACCAATTACTTTGACTCTAGTCTGAATGTGTTTATAGAGATGAGATGTAGCTGAACTGCATCACACCTTGAATGCAGCCTCAATTAAGTGGAGTTCACTTTGTGTTTTAAGCAGCAGTGTGGTAGGCCGCAAGTGAAAATGATTAGCATTGCACTGCCGATGAGGTTTTGTCTGACTAGGTAAGATGAGGCAGACTTATGAGGCTGAGGTACTTTTAAAGGGTGCTTTCTATACATACGCCTCACTCAGTATGGCCATAATGCATCACTTGACAGTTCGACGCCCCCTTTATTTCCAAAAGCAATTGTGAGGCCATGCATTGTCTCCATTAATTCGTGGAAAGTCGTTTTAACAGTATGAATTAATAATGCGGTTGTGAGGGAGAGAAGAATTGCCTTCCCGTTATCGTAAACATACCTTTAATATTTTATGTTTTTTCAAAGTGCAAATGAGCACTCGCCATTCACTGGAACTGTACGAAGTAACCGACAGGATGAGGATGATGAAGGCATAGTGAAAAGCAGGGAATGTATACAGGAATACACAGAGTTAGGATGACCAGAAACGGTGCTGAAGTCTCTCTGACTCCTCACCTTTCTCAGAAGATATTTCTGTCATCAGCCTCACCAGTGGCTGATTCTCCTTAATGCTTTCTGCTTGTCAAAGACTTGAACTTACACTTTATCTGGTTGATTTTCTTATCAGTGGCACACTGCCTGGTTGCCATACAAGTAACTTTTCAGTCAAAGATCACATCCTAATTAAAGCTGATTAATCTAAAACAATTACCAAAAGTAAATCAGATCACAAGCAGTATAGTACTGTGGATTAGTGTTTTTTTTTTATTTTTATTTTTTATCTTTGAGTTATTTGTAACAGTGGTGGTTGGGAGATTTTTTGTGGTACCACTTTTGGTTTTACTGAAGCTTATAACAATCATGGAGGTCCTGTTACTATTTTTTTAACCTTTTTTATTTTTGTAAAAGCACCAGTTCTCTATTTTCTGCATTTTGGGGGAAAGCGGGATAAAAAGGTATGTTGTTTTTTTCAGGTTGTTGCCATTTTCCAGTTGTTCCCATCACTGCTGAATAAACACAGAGGAAACACAGCAGCACAGTATATGTTATTTGACCTCAAACATCTATGTGTCCCTTATTGTATGTGTCCAGTGCTATAATATTTGCTGGTGTCCCTCGCTTTCTTGTATCCCACTGAAAGACTTGTCTGGTGACGTTACATAGTCTCTGTTTCCTGTTGGCCATCTGACAGCACCTCTATTGAAAAGCTCAGAACTGCTGGGCCCATGTGTACACAGTCGCCTTACCACACACACACACACACACACACACACACACAAACACACAAATACAAACATTTTTCACACAGCTACAGTTTCTCTGATCAAACAGACCCCTATTTATGAGTTTATTCCCAGAGTCTGGGGGATGAAGATTGAGAACATCCACTTACCAAATGTCTGGTCTCATATCTAACACGCTGTGTGAGGTACAAACAGGCAGATCAGCAGTGTTGAGTCAGGCAGGTTGCAGCAGATTAAAGCACAGGACTGGGGCCGACAAGAGGTGCCAATTGACATGCAGATGCTTAGCTAAAGAGCACATCACTGGTCTGCTTTGAAGCACCGTGCTAGTATGCTTTAGCTTCCAGTTTAACTTAAAGTAACAGTAGATGATTAATCAATTATTCGAACAACAGAAAATTGATTTCAAGTAAAAATACCAAACATTTCCGGGTTACAGCTTTGTAAATGCTAGCCTAAGGTTTGTTTGCTTTTCTCCATTTCATATCTTTATAAAACAACTACACCCCACCTTTTTTTTAGTTTTATTTTTTTGCTGCTGGTAGGTAAGCAATATTATAGCATCACTTTTGGTTCTGGTAACTTGATACAGGCTAGCCTTTTTTTTTTTTACATTTTATAGACGAAATGATTAGATGATTGATCAAATAAACAATTAATAGATTAATCAACAATAAAAAATAGTTGTAACTGTGTAACTTATTAGGCGATGGTGAATACTCTATTCTGATTGGTCAATTAAGTCAAGCTGGGCCTCTTCACCTACTTGTTCCGTTCCAAATTAATGCGCTTCAGTTACAGAAAGAAGACATTATGACCGTTAACTTTTCAGCCCAGCTATCGGTTTTCATCTATATCAGCATAAAGGTATTGTAATAATGATTTGAATCTACAAACAAAATTTACATGATTTAGGAATATAATACAGGCATACAGGATTACAGTAATAAACAAAAATTCGTAAATTATTACATAACTAATATAATTTGCTAACTTAACCCTGCTTTGTGAAATACTTCCGTGATGCTAACTTATGTGGTTAATTGTTAGCTAGCTAACAAACATTTTCTAAACACCATTTTAGTCAGATATATCAGTGGGTAAATCAGTTCGCAGGCAAAAATAGTACAGAAATTACAGTACAGAAACCATGTCTGTTGAAATCTGTTGAGACTATTATAATTTTAGAAACAAAATTAGCTCCTATAGCCATTCTTGGCCAGAAGCTAAATACTTACACTAGGCTATAGAGGAAGTGCTACATCACCTGAAAGCCCTCTGTTTACCCAATTAAATTTTTTTGTTAATTAAAATCAGGGTAGAGAATTAACAGCTGCTACAGTCCAAGTGCTGGTAAATTTTGCACGTGGCTGGTGAATTTGCTGACTCTGCCAGACATCCATCACCCACTTTGACTTGCACATGGGAAAGTTAGTGTTGTGCACTGATTAGAACAGTAAACCTCTTCACTGTGGTGGTATTTTATTATTTTGCTTGGGGGAGTTTAAATTCCCCTGTTATCTCTCGGTGCCTGGCCAGACCAGGCACCGCACCTTCTTATCTTCTACCATGACATTTATGTTTTTGGGCTCAATCTCTAAATTACTTGGACCTTATTTCAATACCAGATCTAAGGTTGGTTTACGTTCCTGGGCTAAGGCTTTGTATAATAATAGCTTTCACTGAGAGAGACAAAGGCATGATTCAGCGATGAATGGGGATTTTGCAGTAATCTGATGTCTGAAAACAACGGCAGTTTATTTTCATTCCTTGTGTAAAAATCCTCAGATGGTGAGTCACACAGTGAAGCCAAATGGTCAGGCAGACTGCGGTCAAGTGTCTGGAGGCTAGCAGCAGGAGCAGAGTCATAGACTAGGGCAGATAGATTGGATAGTGCTATCTGTATCCCTAGATAGTGCAGATACAGAAGGACTCTTTTGGCTTCGAAATATGAACAGATGAATAATAGCGCAACAGACTCCAGACTGCAGACTTAGGCAAAATGTGAGAGTTCCGAGCCCATTTACTAGCACTTTCAGAGATACTAAGACACAAAGAGGGAGAAAAATATAGATGGTGTAGATTGTAGAAAAAAAAAATTAAGATAATGAGTCAGTCCCGCCCCATCCTCCTCAACTAGCTTCTAAAAGTATCTCACCTAGTATTTCAAAATGCTTGAAAAGGACCAAATCTTATTCTCCCAGTGATTTAATTGTCTGGCTTACTAAGCATATGTCTAAAACTTAAAACTTTATTCATATAGATATCTACACGTTTGTGGTCTGGACCCAAGATGAAAGCCTAACCACGTCTGTCGTTTAATTGTTTTTGTTTGTTCTGTTCACGGGTCTGTGTGAGGTTAGAGAAACCTCTTGCAGCTTGGCTCATGCTCCAGCCAGGGAAAAGGGAGAGCCAAGTCAAATGTCAATGAATAGCTCCATTGAGTGCGTGAAGATAAATAAAAGCGCCACTTTCAGCAGTTATGTGTAATTTTTCAGTAGTTCAAGACCAGTAGAGGCCTAGACTAGCCGGTGTCTCTGACTTAGACGGTAACTCAAGCAGTGGACGAGGTTGTAAACTCCCTGCTTGTTGATATAACCGCAACGGGAAATTTGGGAGGTCATAATATCAGTGTCCACATTTCTATGAAGTTACTGTGTACTTCCCTTCCTGCCCTCTTCCTCCTGACCTAAAAATATTAAAAAAATATAAGATGGGTAGGACTTATCACATATTTTTCTGCACACTGATAGTTCTTCAGGAAGGTTTTATAGACCATGAGTCGCAGCGTTGTGTATATTAATGGGTAAAGACACTAAAAGTGGCATGATTTGGAAAGATTTTACAGCTTTGAGTACTGTGGTTGTTGTGCAGGCTACAGCAATGAAGGAAGTGCAGTTCATTTTGGATGTGTTTATTGATGTTCAGTCAGCAGCTGATGTGGGCCGTTAAACTGGTAAAAGCCCTAATCAGCGCAGATGGTCAGTCTGACTGGGATAGATTACGGATCAATACATCAATCAACGGTTTTGTAAGGCATGTTTGCACTTAAACATTTTAGCTTTCATCATCACACTCAGCTCTGAAGACTTCGTCACATGCCTGGATGGCGTTGGGGGGTGGAGGGTGTGTGTAGATGTTTGGGAATGGAGTGGGGGTGGGAGGGTACTGGCAGCATTGAGGAGGGAATGTGAAGTTACGTAATCTCATATCATGTGAAGTGACATATCCTAAATGCTGACAAACAGTACATCAAGGATAAAAGATGACTGGATTCAAAGCAGAAAAAATTGAATTATTCAAAAGTTGTTATTAAATAATTCTTGTTATTGCCTGAAGGAATAAGAAAATGGTGCCTGTGTCTCATGTGTCATCTGTACTCTCATTGTAAATATGATACTAACCAAGATCATCAGAAGAAGAACCAAGATACTAATCCTGATCCGTGATTTTAATTTAACAACAAAACAAAATCACTTCATGTGCCTTCACAAATTAAAGAGCTCAGAGTGTATAGGAGATGTAAAAGTAAATATTTCAGTGAAAAGATTTTTTTCAAAATTCATGCGTCCCAGATCTCAATACTAGTCATCAAGACTCATTTCAGTCCTTGAACATAAACAATACAACCGAACACTGAGGTGCTGCCTGGTGAATCCACCAGATAATGGTCATGACAGTTCACACTCTTTCACCATGTGGCTTTGTTTAATTTAAAGTTTTGGCAACCAGAAGTTATTTTCCTGTTTTCAGGACTCAGAGTTACATCATGCGTTTTTTAGGGGCATCTGGTGCGTGACGCTACTCTGTTCCAAGACTTGGAGGGAAGGTTTTGGTTTCCCGATTTTTAATAATAAAAGAATAAAACTTGAACCACTTACAATAAAGCTCTCATTCTATGCTATTGGATTCTTGTGAAATGAAATCTCATATGATATAAAGCTGTACTTTGTGAGGCATTATATTGTGCTGAGAGGGTGACCACAGGCAGCCGATGCGCTCAGAGCTTCTTCTTATCGCGATTGACTTCAGTCAGTTAATTTTCACTCGGTGCATTAACATTCAAGGAGTCAAGGACTGTTTGGCATTCATTAAGAAGACACTCCTGTTATTGCTTTTCAACCCAAATATCAGTTCTCTGCATGATTCAGTCAAGTTTAGGCTTAGTGGTTTAGGCGAGATGAACTGATAAAGAGGCTTGCAAGTTTAAATGCTAGTTAAAGGAAAGTTCTGGCTTTTTATTATATGAGCCAGCTTTGTACAATCAGAGCATATTAATGACTTTCACCACGTTCTTTCAAATCTATCTTTAGCTGGTCTCTTTGTCGACTCCTGAAAAAGAAGCTTATTACCATTCCACTGTCAGTCTCTCTACTTGATTTACTGTTAAAAGTTATGCAGTGCAGTGCTGCACACAAAACAAGTCATGACTTCTACTGTTAATATTTTAACTGTGATGTAAGATGTATGGACGTGAATGTTCATGTTTTATATATGTTGCTATACATTTGCAATAATTGCAGTCAAATGCAGCTCTGTTAGGGGTTCTGCTCAATGATTAATGTCAGATTTCTGTGGAAAAAAATCAGTCTTTAGCTTAATTGTCCAATCTGTGTTTGTGTCTGTTTCTGCAGCTTGCCTGTTCAGGTACAATGGCCTGTCCTTCGTCTACCTCATATATCTCCTGCTCATTCCACTCTTCGCAGAGCCCACAAGCACAACAATGCAGGGTAAGATCTAACTCTCTTTTAAAGTCACATTGTTGATGGTTTTAGCTTATCTATTGCCTGGAAAATCAGTCAGTTTCCCAAAGCCCTCCAGTTTGAACTGCAGTATTGTTCTCTGTAATATAAACCAGTCCTCCTCCAGAGGACTTGAATTTCCTTGAGATGAGGATGGATTTGGCATAGAGTTCAGTCCATGAAAGGTAATTTCGGTTAGAGTGGGCATGGGTCCATCTGCAATAATAAAAATGATCCACTGCTAGCCAGGTCTGAGATGGAAAGGTATGATCCATTAGGGCCAAATCAAAATCAAAGGTCCAGTTGATGCGGATTGTAAGACAAAGGATTATAGGTGTAGGTCTACTTTATTTGTATATACTATACATATGAAAGATAAAAACACATAAAATGATGAAAACGGCAACACAGGAAAACAAAACAAACAAGAGATGACCAAAAAAAAAAAAAAACCCACAAAAAAACCCCACTGCAAATATCAAAGGATGATATGAAAGTGCCCCCTAAAGCAACACTGGTTCTTTAGGTAGGTTTTACTCAGCCATACCATAACCTAAGTGCATTTGACAAGGGTTATTAGTCAGTGCAGTCAAGGAAAAGGTTGAGGTGAAGCTTGAAGTTTTGCTTCTTTGGTATTTTGATTTAGAAAAGAATGCCTACGTCATCCTCTGACCACTGTGTAGCGGTCATCCATCTTTTGAAAAATTGTAAATCAGACTCAGCCTCTGAGGGTTTTGAAAAGTGACTGAGGTGACTGTTCTCTTTACGGGTTGTGGATATGGTATCGCGGTTGTGAAGAGAGCTTGACAAGAGTTCAGCTGCGCTGTCTTGCACCTCCCTCACCACAAAATACTAAACAGGACACCTCCCAGACCACTCATAATATGGGTTTCTGTAGGAGACCACATGCAGTGTTTAATAATACATAAAGCCATATTGGTGGAAGGAACAACATCCAGTCAGTGAGCTGTCTCTGCTTGTCTCCAGCTGAAATAACAGTCAGGAAGTAAAGGAGGAGAGAGAGGGAGGAGAGGAACGGAGAGAGTGGAGAAAGTGGACCACTTACACTCTCATCAATAGTTAAAGAGAGGAGTCTTCTAGTAAAGCAAAATGTTCATGTCTGTGATAACTGTTGTCTTCAGCTGTGGTTCAACAAATACCAGTTATGTATGATTTTACATAATCTCTAAAGCTATTCTAGGTGGGAGTTTTATGTAAAAATACACCTGTCTTAGCCTGAATCACAAAGTTGCATCGTAATAGAGACGCTCTTTCCCCCTTAATTGAGACCCTCAAGTTTTGCCCTATTTTCCCAAATTAAATTTGGTATGCACCCTGCTCCACCCACAGGAAATAACAAAATTAACACTTAAAAAAGGAACATCGGTAAAAGAGATTCAGATTGCGACAGTATGATTATTTAGGTCGCAAATTTTGTTGCAAGTTACTATTCTCTTATTGGAAAGTGATGATGTAGCCACTTGGTAATTTTACTGTTTTATTTATGTATTTATTTTTGCTGTTTTTCCATTTTTTACATGAGCAGGTAGTGTTTCCTATGTCTGTTACATTTTATTACCTTCTGAACAATGTTACAAAAATCTATAAATGGCTAATGATTCCATCCTAAATCCATCTTAAAACACTTTAAACTGTTAAATGCCAATAACCAGCAACAGATTGCCAATAGCTGTTAAAAACAGCTATTAGCAATCTATCTTGCAAGCCTGAATTGTTATTTGGTGTTCTATTTGTCCTGTTCACACTGATAACACGAGGTAACATTGAGATACAGGAGTTTTGAATGAGGGACACATCTCTTCCCTTTTAGTTATCCAGAAAAGCTTTGCTCCCTTGCTGTCACTATTCTGTCATGTAGTAATGTGCCTGTGTCACACCGGTTTTTGAAGTGAACGTCCCGAGTATGTATTTCATGAACCTGGACTACAAACAGGAGTACAGATCTTAAAACATTACATTTTGGAAACCATTCCATTTAATGAGTCCAGATTTATTGTTCCATCACACAGACTAATCCAGGAAGAATTCTGTATTTGAAGCATAACCAATCTCCAGTTATAGTAGATTGTGTCTAAAGCCCAGTATATTTTCTCATTGAACCTAACTTACAAACTCGCAATGATGTTCCTGCTTTGTTACTCTGTTGCTATCTTTTACGCTCTCTCCATGACACATATGACCCGCAGCTGAATTCTCTTTGGGGATTGTGGAGAGGTACTGTGGGAAATGTAGGAAGTGACTGACTTAGACATAGATGAGGCAAGTTGAGTGAAGGTAGGTATACCACAAAATAACTCTGGGAACGTATTGAACACTAGGGAATGATGATATATAGCAGTTTAAGAGTATCTTAGGGTGGACCTTTCTTTTATGAGTGAGAAAAAGAAAACGGTTCAAGCAGCAGAGTGAGTGCTCTCTCCATAGAAAGCTGAATTCACCAACGTGAAGTCTTTATGATACTCTGGTCCATTTGGAATCCTTTGGCATAATGTGAAGACTGCAAGGTTGGTAAACATTAGTATGTTTGTACAGTTTACAGACAGCACCTTACTGGATTTCTACGTATTGAAGTATACATTTTTTGATCAGTTACTTCATGCTACCAATGTGCAAAACTGCCTCATGCTGCTTTGAAATAAACTGCAGCAATATGCACTGGAGATGTAGGAAAATTAAGTAGTAGGCCATGTGTTTCTTGTGTTCGCAGTTTTATCATCTCATTTATCCTGTAATTTGTTTTGAGGCATCCCTATACAGTTCATTCAACCTTTTATTTAACAAGGTAGTCATATTTAATAATAAAATATCTCTTTTCATGAGGGCCTCACCAGCCAACTGTTGCAAATTTACACAAGCTCATGTTTATGTAACCTTTCCAGACATTATTGCATGTGCGTTGGACTGAGGATGAAGTGAAAACATAAAAGAGGTGAATACATGTAAATTGCCACAGGCATTGGCTGGTATTTGATCTTTGGATTAGTGGGACGCCAGCCAGGACATGTACCATATGTCTGCCTTATCTGTCTATTTATTGTCAGCAAGGAGAGCTCCAAGTCAAGAGAACAACACAGTATGAGGAAGATACAGTGGATTGCATGACTTTTGTATTTTCTTATAATGTTTATTCTTTCTGTAAGCCTCTAGGGCTTTTTTAAATCTCACCTGCACAACTTGCTTCTTTTCTTTTGTTGTTGTGTTTCTGCTGCTTTGTTTTACTGCAAAAAAAAAAATCTGATTAGAAAACACTGGTAACAAAAGAAAATAACAGATTACAGATATTTTTGCAAAATAACTCATTGGATAACTCCAAATATTTGGAGGAAAAAATATTATTTTGATTTGACACATACAGCCATATAATGACAGAATAGCTGGTAATCATTGAGGATGATCCTAATAAGATTTTGTAAATGGGAGTCTTGTAAATTGTCACTTGTTTGTTTAACTTCACATTTTGAGTGCAAGGTAATTCAAAAGTAATTGCAAGGAATTACATAGCTAAATTGGGATAATCCAGTTAGTTATGTTACAGATTATATTTGATAATCAGTAATCTGTACAGTTATATTTTGAAAGTAACCACCCTACTCCTGGCTGTGTCGTAGGTCATAACATATAACATTAACATGTTTCAGTTAATTGACTCATGTAAACATACAACATCGACTCAGTGACAGTCCAGACTTTAGAGATACACATCTGATTGTGCTACATTTTTGATTTATACTAGTGGGAATTAGAAAAGGGATTGAACTAAATTCAGTGCTTTGTTTTGATGGTCTGTTTCATTTTGCCTGTTGAATCTTAAAGGACATGTGGCAGTTAAATTGGCATTGTTGATTTAAACCAAATGTTAAACATGAATAATACATTAGGTATAATTTCCTCTTAAAAGCTACATCAGTGCAATAAGCCCAAGGATATGTCAGTGCAAGATTCCAGTCTTAACTGGAGAGGAACAATATCTTATGCAACCTGTTGTTGTTTGTGATTTACTCTATAATTTTATAATTATAGTACTTGACTCAATGTCCCCTGAAGGCATTAAATTCTCAGTGGACATGAACAAAATGTAAACTGTTTCTCCCATATGGGCAATAGGCATTTTAAGAGCCTTTAGATACTATATGCCTCGTTGAATGGGCACTGACTTGACTGTCTCCTAAGGGAGCCTTTCAGTATGGTAGTATGACAGATGTATAAATATTTGATGTTATGGCTGGTTTATCATATTTGTGTATTAGTTTGTAGATCTAACAGATGGTATCTGGTTTTCTCATATCTCCTAGTTTGGTTCAGGTTGGTGTTTTATTGTAAAAAAAATATATCAAACCATTTTAAGTGGCCAGAGCTTTTCTCTTTGTTCCAGTGTAGACTGTTTTTCTAATCTGCAGGGGTCTGGCACTGGTTTTCTCTGAGTGTATAAATGATTGCATTGGTGTTCAAACCATTTCATTGGTCCAGCCATGGATTGGCAAGACCACATGGGCAAAGTAAAAGTTTATATTGTTAAATGGATAAGGCTTTCTGATTGATTATGGAAAAAGCAGTAACTGTTAAATTCAAACTGAACAATGCCCTTTATTTTGGCAACATTTTAAAGCACTCTAGGGATAGCATTTTGTGGCTGATTAATGAAGTGAACTGAAATACAAATTCAGGATGAGCATCAGGCAACCAAGATTGATGGCAGTCACACACCCAGAAAAAATAAAAGTATTACAAATAGGAAAGAAGTGGTCAGAGCCAAAGCAGCCGCATTGTTCAGAGTTTAGGAACCAGTTTGCACCCAGAAGCCTGCTAACAGTCCTCATACCTCATATTTACAAGCATTCTTTTCACTCTTTGTGAATGCCAAGGGAATTGCAATGGGAAATTAGCACAAATTGTTTTCACTTCAACATTTAATAAGCCTGCCATGGGCTGTAGTTGGGCGCATTTGATAAGGTTAGCCCATGATGGCCTGCTGCTTGGCAGTAGTGCCTCACCTTAGCCAGGATATGGTGCCATGCTTTAGTAAAACTGTTAAATGTTCCCCACAAGGATGCATTAAATTTAATGAGGAGAACTGGATTGGTGGAGACGTTGCCCCATGAAGAACCATTGGTCCAAGCCATGCTATTACACTGGGCAGTATTTTCAATATTTTCTTATAAAAAGACTGAGTAGAGCACAGGAGGTCACTGTCATTCCCTTTTCAAAAGAGAGTCATCTGGGGCACTCCAGTGGATCACCATGTAGAGCGCATACCACGTATTATTACTGTGGCGGTGCAGGTATAAAGCAGAAATGGCCAAAAAAAAACAACAACTAAAAAACAGACACATCTTATTAAATTTTCCCATCCATGAGGATGAAATTTTTCATTTCCGCACCAAGAGGAGGTCTGAAAAAGCCTACTGTAAAGAATTATCACCATAACAACTCCTGAAATTATCCCAAATACCTGTAGGTGCACTATAAAAAGGCCATGTGTTGAACAGCTGTGGTAGCTCTTCATTCTGCCCTCATCCTTCCTCTTCAGGTTTGGTAAAGATCCCCGGCTTATGAGGACAGTTTCATTCTTTTCTCACACTTAAGGAGAACACTGCTCAGTTCATCACCTCTCATATATTGTTCTGGGACCATAAAGTATAGTATTTGCAAACATCAACAACTCATGCATGATCATGGAGAATCAAACTTGTTACGTAATCAAGTGTAAAGTCTGGAGCTGCTCCTTAGACAATGAATCAAGGACTGGTTTTGTGAACTATCATTATGTTTATTTGAGTGCTTATTTGAATGTTTATTACTCAGATTTGCCTTGCTCAATAGTATTGTTGCCAGTTCTAAACCACAATATGTACCCTGATCCCTGGAAAATCCCCCCTGGGTACTCTCCCAGTCAACTTTACTAATTCATTCTTTATGCCACAGCTCCAGACTTTGTTTTGGTAGAAAGTTGTCCATGTCCACAAATATTGATTAATCCACCCTAGAAATAACTTTAAGATGAATTAACTAGCAAAAATAATTTTTTTCTGCATGTAAACGGATGGACGGCAGGAATAACATGGAAATTCTTAAAGTAAGTGGTAGTACCCTTTAAGTTGTGAACTCAGCGTGGTTGTTCTCCTCTCCAGGCCACACAGGTCGTCTGCTCCAGTCCTTGTGTTTCACCAGTATGACCTTCCTGCTGCTCCACATCATCTATCAGATCACCGTCAACAGCCTGCTGGCCAGGGACTCCATTGACTCTGGTTTCAACTGTGAGTAGGCTGTTGTTTTTCTGGTCAAGGCTGTAATGATATTGGGGTTCAGTCATGCTATAAATATAGAAATCACAGCGCTTCATGGGTAAACTGCCCAACAATGGGAAAAAAGGGAGTCAGGAAGCATAGAACACAGCTGATTTATTGTGTTTGTCAGCTGCTGTTGTAGTGTTCAAACCTTTTTAGCAACATGTAAGAAGCAACTTGTATGTCTTTAGAAAGGTCTGCAGACTCATAAAGACACAATCAACTCTCAACACTTTCTTTCTATGCTTCAGTTATCACCTGACACGTGACACTTTTCCACAGTGCCATGAGTGGGTGGGTGGTCCCCGTGAGAATCAAACCCCTATGCTTGGCAGCGTTATTGCTAATTGAGCTCCCTGGGAAATTATACACTACATAGCCTCAAGAAATGACACAAAACATTTCACATGCTTCCAGTGCCCATGTAATATCAAAACAGTGGGATTTCTATGTAGTTGGCCTAATCAACCACATGTTCACAACAGACTGTGAACACACACGTGTGTCCCATCCATCATGTAGGCTGTTTTGTGATTAAACTCTGACCTGAGATATTGAAGTGGTGTCATGGGGTGATGGGGTTGTGTGACCATGAAGGTGCAGCTTTTTCACAGCCCGAAGGAAAGTTTCCAACAAAGAAGACAAGCCCCATTTACTATAGTAAGGCAGCTGTATAGTAAGGCAGGCTCTGAGTTAAAACATGCCCTTTAGTAATAATTCAGAAACTATAGAAATATCCTCATGCTTATTGCATTTTGTCACATCATGTCATGTAGATTTATTAATCTGACAGATTCCTCTATTTAATTAGCTTTCCTGTGCCATATGGATACTCAGAAAAAAGAAAACTCCTGCTGCCTTTTAAGAAAACACTGTAAGCCATTGACGGAGTGTTGGTAAGGTGTTAATAGTTGGCCTTGGGCTTCTCATGAAACTTGGTATCAAACTGTAAAATTTGAGTGCGTCTAGACGGGACTGACCCTGGCCTTGTGTTCTAATGACTTGTACTTTCTAATGGACGTAAATCTCATTTTCCACCATCGAAGCAAAGCACGACCAACTTTACTCGAAAGGCAGAACTGATCTTATCACCTCAGGCAAAAACACACAGTTTGTAGACTAAATAATCGCTCAAGGAAATCTTTATGTCTGAGGTCTCCAGGGACACAGAACCTGGTGTAATTAGGTCATTTTGCAGGTCACAAGGAAAACTGAGACAGTAGAAATTTTTATTTTATTTTATTTTATTTTATTTTATTTTGTTAAAAATGGGCAGTTCATGGCATTTGGACAGTTATTGTCATTACACCCCTGTTAACAATTATGCAATATTTGGAATTTCTATTCCTTTTGTAATACATTTTTAAATGAGCTATGAAAATATCTGCATTTGTAGTAGTACCATGAGTTAACTTTCCTTTTGACATTTTTTTTGTCTCAGACTTTATACCAGGAAACTCTAGTGGTAGTTATGAATAACATCCTTTGTAATTATCTGGAACATTTAACAGTGAAGTTCCTGTATGGCTCTCAGAATTTCTTTACAGTGAACAGCCGCTGGATCCTGATTGTCATTAGACAATTAATGAGGCACATGGTGAAGAAATATATTGTCAAGACACTCATGAAGACAGAGAAAGAGAGAATAGAAGCAAATTTTTGTCTTGTACTTTAAAATAATTGACAACCATATATGTATAGTGTATATAGAATATATGTATGTTTGGATAAATCCATACAGTACTTCAGATAATAAATATTTGAAAACATCTCCTTTGTGACCCACTGGAGTAATCTGTATAAATATTGTTGGGATTTCCACTTCCTGGGATTACTGTCATCCTATTTGGTGCTATTTTTATTTTGGTACATATGGAACAGGAAATTTAACATTACTCTTTGTCCACTTGATATACAGTACTGCCTGTGTTTTACAAATATACGCCTTATCTCAGGTTTCCATATCTGATATTTAGCCTCTTGACACCCTTTTCCTTTTGGCAACCGAGTATAAACAACAAGTACTTCTTCACGCTGAGGCGGTTATCCTCCCCTCAGATAACTTTATATCATTTCCTCTGTGTGTCTACTCACTGGAGCCAAATAAGCCATTAGGGCAATAAACTGAGTTCAGTATGAATGGGAAAACCCTTCCAAAAAGCTAACACCTCCAGCCGCTGTACCAGGTCAGTGAATGGTCACCAGATGAGCCGAGCCCCGCTTCCTTTGGTGTCGTCTGTCATTCCTCTGTGCTGACTCAACTTGGGTCAGATTGCATTTGCGGGGGATCCTAAGCGTTTGTGATAATCTTGGGAAGATGTCATTACGGAACATTCCAGACTGTGTCAAGTTAGGTTTTCAGTGGCAGAAAGTATACTGCACTGACTTTCAAATACTTTCCTGTGATTGTCTAAACTTTTTGGCACTAATTGTTCTGTATGGTAACCCCCCACCCCTACTTGGCGATGAAGTAGGCTAAAACAAGCCATAAAATGGATTTGCAAATACGCTTTGACTCATGTCTGATGGTAATGGACATTTCACCAGCTCGTAAGCAGTAAATGGTGAATGGTCATTTTGTGTCCACTTCCTGCGGGACACTTAGGTCTTCAAAGGTACCTTAGAAGTGATTCCTCTGTGCTGACCTTTACCACCCTCCATATCCCCATTCTCCCATGCATATCCTCTCCACTGCTACAAATGTGACACATACTCTGAATTCTCCCTTAGCGTACTGATTTCCAGATGATAGTTTTGATGTACTGAAATTGTTGACGCTGCAAATCACCAGTCTCTGTGGAAAAGGGCAGCTGGAAATAGGCCCCAGAGAAGTGTGAAGAGCGCTGCTGAGAGGTTAACGGCCCAGCAAGTACAAAGGGCGTTTTATGATGTTCACATAAAATCTGAGGACAGGTATTTTAGGTGCCTGTCTGGAATAGAAAATGGTCTCACCTCAACGAGCAGAAAGTCTCACATTCTCCTCCACTTTGTCGAAGTCTGTGCTGCACTGTGTCTCCATACTTAGCCACACAGTGTTCCTCTCACATCCTATGCATTAGACTGCCCCGACTTTACTTCTGGCATTCCAAGTGCATGATCTCATGTGCAGGATGGGTTTCCTCTTGCACCTGTTCAGGTTCAGTTTGGGCTGGGTGAAGTTAGGTGTTGCAGATGTTTGGATTTGGGCATTCCTGAAATAGCTCTGTTTTGCCTGTGGTCATTGCACTGACATTTTGAGTTGAAGAGTTTCTATTTGAAGACTGTTTGAAAGGGGCATTCAGTGATCTCTGTCATATATCAACCTCTTTCAGCAGTTACAACATCAGTACACTTTATCTCTTCCTACTCAAGACTTTGGCACAGCTCACTTGGCACACCTGGAGCTTTTAGGGATTCAGTGTCTTGCTCAAGGACACTTCAGCAGGGCAGATACTTGCTGACATGGGGATTTGGCCCCTGGACACCCCATTATTTATGGTAAATCTGCTAATAGCCGGACCACTTACACTATTTTGCCACTGATGAGTAATGCTGTAACACTGAGGTTTTCTCTGAGAGTCCATTACACCTTGATTGGAATTCAAAGACTATTTCCTGTTTATGCCTCATATTGTTAGTCATTCCTCATAGCATATTTGTGGTGTGTCATCTCAAATCTATGAGAATGCTTATGCTTTAAGAAAAAAATGATAAGACATTCTGGAATAGAAGTCTTCATATACTGATTTGACAGGAACTGGTGCCAATTTTTTTTTTTTTAAGCTTTACAGCCTCCGACAAATTGTTAGGGATTGTACACCTGGTGGTACTGCAGACAATGGCAGCCTGATCAAATATGTGTGTTGAGTTTTTCTCATCTATCAGAGTCAAACGCTGTTGGTGAAGTGTGTCTTAACATCTTCACTCTCCTTAGTACCTTCTTTAGACCAGAACCCACAGCACTATAGCAGTTTAGCACCTAATTAATTGCCTAGTAAACTAACAAAACACCCTGCAATATTGATGTGTCATTGAGTCGAGAGTCTCAAACCACTGATTTGTGTTTTCCTTGGCAATGGAACAAAGGCCAGTCAGTCTTTGGCAATTCTTTCAATTTGAGAGTTGAATACCTGGAAATGAGCACTGGAGTGACGTTCAGGAACACTTCAACCAGTCCAAACTGAGGAAACAAAGTTCATGTGAAATGTTTTATTTTCTTGTTTTTACATTTAGGTTATCTTCACAGTGCACATAAAAAGAGATTCCCGCTAAAATGAAACATCCACCAAAAGAATAAAAAAAAAATTCTGCTTTCACATTATGATTAAAAACAGGGTATAGACTTTTTAAAGGAAGGTAACTAAATTCTTGGGCTGCAAAAAGTAATAACATTTCTGCACTGGGTCTGGATTATTTATATATTTTCTCTGTATCGGCTATGTACTGTATATATAGCAATTCGACCCTAATCTCATTAAAATCTATGCTCCAATATATTTTTTTTGATATGAGCTCCTTTTGCTAATACACCCTTATGTAATAGTTATATGAAGTATACTAAAGGTCCATTAGTATAACACCTGTTTTTGATAAGTTCAAATGAAGTTATTATGATAGAAAAGTGTTATTCCAGGGGTTATGATGTATATCTTTACCCAATAGTATTAATGTTCAATAAATGCCTTCTTTTGTTTTGTTCAGGTTCTGCGTGGGAGAAATCTCTAAGACAAATTGGTTTTGAGAGGTAAGAATTGAATATATTTCAATTACATCCTTCACGGATACTACAACAAATGTATTGAGTGCACAAACATGGAAAACCACTAATAATATGGCAACATACAGTATACTGACAGCACACTCATGAGTTTTCTATGAATCACTTAGCCTTACAAAAGCTGGACTACAGCCTGATTAGATCCAGAAACCCAATCCCAAGGAGAGCAGAGCCTGTCAAAAAAAAGTTCACTGCTGAATTACACTTCCCTTGATGATCATGCAGCATAAAATACAGTGTGCAACTGTGGATTTTGTTTAACTGAGCATGAAACCTTTTCCCAGTACAGTAATTCAGACACTGTAATTTTTGGGAAGCGATAGGACTCACCCCAGTGACTGTGCACTGATGAAAGTGAAGGTCGGCAATATGACGACCCACACAGTTTGAGATGCAATATGATGACAGGATTACTGCTTCATTCTTTTTTTTTTCTTTTATTTTTAAGATTCTTTTTTTGGCATTTCTGCTTTATTGACAGTGACAGTAGGGATAGAACTGCTTCATTTTTAGAGGGCCAAAGTGTCTGCTCTGTTGAAAGTAAATAGTTAAAGACTTTAAAGTTGTACTTCTATATAAAAATTTAGATTTTGCTTGTCACAGATCACACATGTGGATCTCATCTGGATGATATAAGACTAGGATCATCCAGTGCATGTAAAAGAGGCATGATGCACTGTCTTTACAACATGTTCTAAATATAGCACCACTCAATAACATTAAACACCACTCTTTGCATTTGGCCACGCTGGCCGCTCACCTGACAAGGTTTGTGAATGCTGCTGACCTGTCCCTCTGCGATTTCCTTGATGAACACCAAACCTGATTACGCCTGACAATCAGTTGACAGGCCTATTTTTCAAAGCCTCTGCTGCTGTATCTGTCTCCTCTTCTCCCCTGTGATCGTATTAAATGTGGTTTCCTAAGTACGGGAATGTCCAAACTCAGCCACGTCCTTTTTCCAGTACTCAACAGCCAGCCCTCCGTGGATAGTGTACTGTAAGTGGCGGAAGCTGAGCCATAAACATTTTATCCCCTTGCATTTACCTGTGTGTGCTGAGGAGTGTATATATGTGTACAGCTATGTCTCTATGTGCTATACAAGCAGATGCTTTCTCTCATTTCCTGGCCTGCATGGAAGAGAGGCCTTCATGTAAGTGACATTCTGTTAACCCTGAAATGAAGACAGGAACTAAGTCAGATATATAGAGATCTAAAGAAGATTCACAGCTGTTGTGTATATTTTCAAGTAGACACACACACTGTTTTTTCAATCTTGACCTTTTCAAACCCTAAATGAATACCAAATATTTGTGTGGTTTTGAACATATTTTGTGGTCTGTGTATTTATACTTTCAGCTGAAGCTGCATGAGTAATTATCCCTGTGGCTTTAGGCAGTGAGGACAGGTCGAACAACTATTAATGTTATTGTAATACTCTCATGTGATAAGCAGGGGAAAGAGGGAGTCATAAAAGTTTTTGGCTCGACCTTGTCTGGCACCGAGGGTTTCCATCTCTTTCATCCATGTGAGAATATGATGCACAAAGCTTCACAACAATAAAGCAGCCATCACATGGAAACAGACGCCCTTGATTAGATTATACTTGCCAACAGGAGCCAAAGAGCCGACTATTTATCTGAATGTGCATTTTCCATTGTGTTGATTAGCACTTGGTTTTTAACTTGTTAACTTTTACAGGCTTTATATCCACTCAAAGCCAAAGTGAGATGGTTCTGTTGTTGCTCCTCTTTGAAACAGCCAGTTGTTTATACTGGATCCAAACATTTGTTCAGCTCTCTATTTGCAACCTGTGTCACAAAATGACCAGAGTACTTTGTTTATTGTAAACAGTTTAATTACACTTAAAGCTGGCCAAACACAGGATGTACTGTAATTGCTGTAAAACTGAAATAGAAATTGGTTTGGATGGTAAAAGTGAGTTTTAAGGGTTTTGAAACCTGCTAACCATTTAAAGGACAATTTTATTTGCTTTAATTGTATGTACAATCATGACACATCATAAAACTTGTTCTCAGGCAGCACAGACGCATCAGATTGCCTCATCTGAAACCTGTTGTTACTGTAGCCGTCATGGCAACTGTCTCCTGCTACTGTTTAGCTTCCTGTTTGAACAAACCTATATGTATTTAATTAGTAAGAGGGGAACAGGCTAATCAAATAACAATGCTCCAAAAGCTTTGTTTGCCCATGGCAGTATAACCAGAGTACTTCAAACAATTTCATATTTTAATCAGTCAATGAAAGGATGCTCTGTATAGATCACACCTAGGTCAAAATGATCTGTATGTAATTCGTAGTGTTTGTTATAACCTGCTCAGTCCTGGATGGTTTTTACCACATCAGGAGACTCCAGTTAATGTGGGGAAGTTGTCATATGGCATTTTATTGCTTCATTTAACTAACCTTCTTCTAGTAATCCAAATAGGTAAAACAAAATTATTTATATGCAAATTTACTTAAACTCATGTGGTCCAGAAGTACTGTATACCTTTTATGTCTCATGACCAGATTTTCATCATAAAATTAACACATTTCAAAAATATAAATGAATTATAGTCCATTTTACTTAATTGCATGTTTTTGGGGGAGAGATTCTGTGATGTGTGTGATTGTGAAGTGTTATTGTGAACGCTCCCCTTGTATGAATACTGAACAAAAATTATAACAAAATGATCCAATTTTTTAGAGAGTAAACATGTTTTTCAAAGTCCCAGTTGAAAAACAAAACATAAAACTGCGCTCTCTTATAGCTTGTTGTTTCAGTGGAATTTCACTCACTTGTTAATGGCAATGCATTTAAAACAGGCAAGCCTGATTTCATTAAAGTGGGTGGAACTCCATATAAAAGTTGAAGCATACAACACATTAAAAGAACAGCCGACTAACGGAAAAAAATGCAGATTCCCATGCATCCGTTTGAACAGGTAGTGTTTTCTGACGCAAGCAGTTCTGCAGTTCTCATGCCTTTGACTTCCAGTCCAACATACTTGACTGCAGCTGATCATGAACTACACTTACTTGTATGCAAATCCATGTATAATTTATACTTTTTGCTTTTATTAGACAGTCATACTATAGAGAGATAACAAAGATCTGGAGAGAGAGAAGGGAATGATGTGACAAAGCCCCCAGCTTGAATTTGAACTCAGGACAGTGCGGTTACACGGTATGCGCTTAAACCAACTGAGCATCAAGGACACCTACACGTCCAAGCATTTTTGAGAAATCCAATTCATGTTAATCAAGTTGTGGTCCATGGACAGTTTAGTTTCTTGTCTTCAGTCCCACTTTCCATCACTTAATGATGTTCCTTGGCTGCAAAGTTGTTGCAAATCACAATCATGAGAGAAAGTGGGATTCATCCCTAGTTTTGATAAATTCAGGAAACCAGCTGTAAAATGTCGTCTGCCTTCCATCAGCATGTTGCCTGTCTTTTCTGTGTTTGTCCCTAGTGTGATTGGTGCAGATGCGGGAAATGGCATCCGAGTGTTCATCCCTGACATCGGCATGTTCATGGCTGGCCTGGCCATCTGGCTGCTGTGTCGCAGTCTGGTCCAGAAGAGGCCGCCTGAGGACATGGCCCAGTACAACGCTGACTTTGAACCAGAGGAACAAGTGGGTTTCATTTGTGGCAACACACAGCGCTGTGTATCTGTCTGTCTGTCTCTCTGTCTAAGATTGGTCAGAACCGCCTAAAGCTTTTTACTTATTCTCTGATGTAGAGTATACCACTTTCACCAGCCACATTACATTTTAGCCTGTAAATAATAGTTTGTTTGTATCTGCCAAAGTGGCCGGTGGAGTGCATGAGTGCAGTCCTAGTCTCCACTCTCTTGTCCTGCTCTCTCCTTGCCTTGTCGTCCATTTCCAGCTCCGAGCTTGCTCAGGCTTCATAAATTGAGCAGAGGATGGTATGGGTTTGAGGAGAGAGAGAGTTCCCTGTGACTGTTGATGACTTGGAAAGCAGCCCCCATCCCCTGGCACGTCCTTCCCTCTCTTTATGGCTCAGTGTTAATTAAATCCACATTCACTTTCACTTCGACTGTGCTGCTCATGCCGACGCAGATGGCACAGCTCCCCATTACTGATAAACAGCAGGAAATCATCTAGAGCCTGCATTGCATTCAGGTTTTTATTTCGGTCAGTGATGCATTTTGACTTGAAATTGCTGTTTGTTTCAAAACAGGCTTCGCACCACCTGCTACTCTCTTTGTCTAGTGCCTTATTTATTGTATATAAATCAGAGTAGATGGCCCACTTCTTATGATGTTTTCACTTTGCTGAGACTGTAAGAAAGTGAGAGTGACACAGATGGAAGTCTTGAGGACTGACTGAATTTGATCTTAGTGGCTCCAGAGACAAAAGTCAACCATTAATAATTTCTCAAACAGCCACACAAACATACACACTGCAAGCTGAAAGTCAGTATTCAGTCTTCAGTGGACAGACATGATGTGTGTGTTATAACACTGGTTGACACACAGTGATTGTTACGCTGCTGCCACCTGTAAAGATCTTGTTTCAGGACCATGGAGAGCGCTGACCTTAGAACTGCAGCACCATTCATCACTCAATACTGAAATGTACTGTATGTGTCATAAATATGACCTCCAAGGAAGAAGAAGAGAAGCTGAGCCTGGATGATAACATCCTGCTAGAGGAGGACCATGAAGCGGGTTACGAGGCAGAGGAGGATGATGATCTGTATGAGGAGGAAGAGGAGGAGGAGGAAGAGGAGGAGGAGGTGAAGGAGAGCACCAAGATGAAGATCCTGCGGACTGTGGCTGAGGTTGCATCCAAAGTGAAAGAAATCATAGGGAACTTGATCACCACCGCTGGACAGGTGGTAGTCACCATCTTGTTGGGCCTGACAGGTGAATGGCTGGCTGAAATTTTTATACTCATTTCATGCTATCATTTCGAGACACCTCTGACTTATAGCATAATTGTTTGTCTTGTATAATGAACTGACCTGATCATCATAGTAAGCGATCAACATTTTGACACTCCTATGTGGTCAGTGGCTGCCCACGCTTTCCTCATATTATCAATTTTATAGTGGCAGTTACTCCAAATGTTTACTTCCATTTGAGCTTCACGACCTCTTACCTAAATTTTCATGTGCCATGTAATGAACATATCTGAGTCAAAAAGTATTTATGAAGAATTTTAGTATTTTCTTTAATCTGCTTAGTGAACCAGATGGATGTGGTTTGCAACATTGGATAATAAGATTAGTGCCAGAAGGTTTGAGCAATTATACTGTATGTACCTAGTATACTTTTCTCTGATTACCATCTTACCTGGCCCCATCTGAGGGTTATGATGCAGAAACCCCATCCATCTGGTACTGCTTGTAATAATCCTTACTTAAATAACTTTTTTCAAAAACAAAGATACAAGGATACTTAACAAAACAAGACAAACTGGTGTACAAACAGCATACAAAACAAGTAAAACAGTATAAAAGTTATAACATCACGAAGGAGTTAAGGAGTTAAAACTAAAATCATAAAGCAATAAGAGTTAAATGTGTAAGCTTGTAAATAATTAAAGGATCGTAAACGAAAGAGAGAAGAGTTAAAATGAGTAAAATGAAATAAAATAAATATGAAAATAAATTGAAAAAAGTAAACATTAAGAGAAGGCCTTCACATTAAAGTAGGTTTGAAGAAGTGACTTACAAGGTGCAACTGAAGTTGCTAGCCTTAGGTTGTCAGGCAGGGTTTAACACAAATGCTGAGAATGATTTCACTTCCTGGTCTGATAGCTAAAGATAATTAATCTCTGTCTCTGTATCCACTGAATGTGTATGTGTGTGTTTTCAGGCATCATGCTGCCCTCGTTGACCTCGGCTGTTTACTTCTTTGTCTTCCTGTTCCTGTGTACCTGGTGGTCCTTCTGCCGGACCTTCGACACGCTCATCTTCAGCTGCATGTGTGTGCTGATGGCCATCTTCAGCGCTGGCCACCTCATTGTCCTCTACCTCTACCAGTTTCAGTTTTTCCAGGAGTCCATCCCGCCAAACGACAGCTATATCAGGTCAGACATGTAGAGAGTTTATTTTCAGAACAATATACAGTGCATCTATTTTGTGAGCCAGTATAAGTGTTATAAGTTTGCCATAGACTTATAGTATGTTATGTCATCAATCATTTTGTAAGAGTAGTAAATTAAATGCCAACGATTTACCCTCGGTGCCAAATGAAATTCTGGTGTTGGGTAGTGATGAAGTTGAAGTTAAGATTGAAAATATAGACTGTCTCCTAACCACCAGTGAGCAAGTGCTTCATTCAGGAAAAGCCTGACTTGCTGTTAGATCTTTTGCCAGTGCAAGAAACTGTACAGTGCAGCTTTAACAAGCTGTGACTTCTCAAGTTTAACAGCAGCAGTCAAGGACTGACTGATACTGTGTGATTGCTTAAGACAGTATTGAAATACACAACATAATGACAAATCCTTAGCAGCCATCGCTCCTTTGACTGGAAGATATTTAACACGCTCAAGGCAGGTCATTTTGAACAACAGTAAATGTTTACTGTTCCTACAAACAAGGAGGCTCAAGGAAAAGGCGAACCCAGCTGCAGACTAGATATATCAAACTCCTACTTACAGCACATCAACATAAGAGGGACAGCTTTTAGGCTCTTCCCTCCAACCAGTGTTGTTAAAATATGCATGAGAAAGGAGATAATCAGCCGTTTGTGGCTGCAGCGGTAAAATGCAGTGGTTAGAGTCAAGCCACATTGTTGCACATCTTTCCAACATACATCGGTCAGAGGTGTTATGTACACAAACTTTGTGGTAGAAACCACCCAGGTCACCAAAACGGGGTGTTTGACTGACAGCATGGAATGTAAAGAATGCCGTATATTTACCAGTTTGAAATCAAGGCTACAGACCACCCTGCTACAACAGGAAATACAATGGATCTTGCTATGGCATTGTACAAATGTGTCTCTCTCTTTTTTTTTTTTTATTTTTATTTTTTTTATAATGTTTTTATTTTTCAGGGTTTGATACAGGTTTCCATTTCTGGGTTTCTTCAGCTTTTTCTCTAATATTTTGGTGTGGTAAATGTGACACTACCCTCTAGTGCACATGAGAGCACTACGTGCAAGAATGTTGACAGACACCTATGCGCACATCCACGTGCAAGGTTCACGCACATTCACAGATGTGCAGATGCTTGACTCTAAATGAGCTTTAACTCAAAAACCAAAGAAAGACAGAGGAATTTGCAGAAGATGAATACAACTATGGAGTACTGACCACTGGAAAAAAATGATTTTAAAAAAACTATGTATAAATGGCACTGGTGTACTGTGTCTTTAAAACATCACCCGCGTCACCCTAGCTGGTGCCTCGGTGCCCTTGGTGTTGCTGGGACCTATTGATTTAATGGCTTTTCATTTGAAAGCTGTGCTGCTGTGCATCAGGATCAGTTTTATTATGTCTATGTATAGCTGAGGCCGCCTTGGATAAACCTTGTGTCCTCCCATCCTCCTCCTGGCTCAAAGGCTAACCGTCAGCTGTAGTGATGGTTTCTCATTAGAAAACAGACTCGCCAGAATGACTGGACTCTTTTCACACCATTTCCACCTGCACCAACAGTTTGTTCAAACTGCACATAATGTAGACAGCAATAGGAGCAACACCCAAAATACCTGTTTGTCTCTTTACGTTTACAATGTATCCAGTCCTAAATTTGGATTGTTTACCATGGCTTAGATTCATGTTTGATAACACATTGCAACTATTTCCTGACTTACGTTCTTCTCATGCGTTCATGTTGACTTTCCACAGCACTGAGGTATTTCTGTCTGCTGCTGCGTGAAAAACCTTGGCCCAATTTTCTGATAAAAGTAGCGTGTCCCCCCCTGCTCTCTCCAGTTTCCTCCTCTGCACACCCTGAGGCGGTCAGAGGGAAACTCCTAGGGCCATAAATATGTGCAGCCCCTGCTGGACAATAGCCTGCTTCAGCGGCTGCCCTAATTGTGGTTGTTGACAGTGACTCGGCCTTGCTGTGAGGCCAGTGTTGAGTGAAGCTGTTGAGAGGCCTGGCTTCCACTGCACTTCCTGCCTCCCCGCCTTTCAATGGAAGTCCCCAGTCATGTGACCAGCAGGCCTTCCCCAGATGCAGGAAGGAACCATCCAGGATGTGGCGTGGGGTGGGAGGAGGGGGGGCGTGTACTCATCCACATGGCATAGAAAGATTAAGACTCCTGAGGCTTCCAAATCCATGTTTGTCACTGGTAGACGTCAATACAATCCCTGTACAGTAAATGAATCCTCTTTGTTCTGTTGCCGGGAAAAGGACTGAATCAACTGACATCCTTTGAGTCAGAGTTACAAAGGGCTTTTCAGCAGTGCCACATTTACTAAACTCTGAGGTTAGAGAATGGACAGACATTGTCCAGCATGTCATCTAACAAATCTCTATCAAAGTCAGTGGCCACACTGAATTTTTAAAGCTGTTTAGATGAAATGAAAAACTCACCCTAAAACCTTTAACACTGTTAACAAACAGCTATTGTGATATGGCTTGCACTTCTGGGCCCGTTTTGTTGTTTGGTGGTGTATTTTTTCTTATTCATATTGCCAGCGCTACAATGGAGTTTGGTGGCAGCAAATATTTAAGCTAAGTAAAATGTCAACAGTAAATGACAGATTTAGGTGTCAGTCCCTCAGAATCAAAGGGCAGTTTTGCACCGACATTCGACAATCATACAGGAAAGAATCAGAGATACTAGTACCAAGGCAGAGATCCTAGTTTCTCTGTAGACCAGAATGCAGTGCTCCCTCAAGACATGTTGTGTTTTGAGTTATGGTTGTGAGTGTTGGACAGACTAATTCTCACTCTCTTGCTCTTAGTATGCTATTGCTATCAGTATCTCCACCTACACGTAAAACCAATAGCTGTGTGGAACAAAGCTGTCAGATGGCATTCTCAGCAAAGTAGAGAGGTGGAATTTGTTTAAAAAATAATTTAGAATCCCAGGAAAGTTTTGGAGTTTTGAAATTTGAAGTATCAGTTTAGTGTAAATAATTGATACATTGTGAATTTTCCCGGTATGATAAACCCCACCCATCTGCTTCTTCAAGCAGATGAAATCACTCACCTTGAATTGTTTGCAAAAACTATTTAACCAATGTTTCAGAGTGTAGAGACAGAGCACCCAGCACAGAGAGTATGACTTTGCAGTTCCTTCAAGCTTTTGTAATGTTTACTTCGTCTCATCCATCCTGGCTTTGTTTCTGGAATCAATAATTAGTTTTGGAGATGAAGAACCCAAAGCCTCTGATGCTAAATTATACAAAGCACTTCTCTCAATAAGAATAATCTAATCCTCTGACAGATGCCTGCTGGGCCTTTTTTTTTTTTTTTTTTTTTAAATGGACAACTCTGGTCAAAAAACTCAATCAGTGTGTTTACTCAGGAAATTTGGTTCACTAAAGATTTACAATTGTAATTTTGCTTCTTTTTAAAGGTGCCACTGCCTTTGAAGGGGAACACCACTCAAATATAAAAATGCCTGTTTGTTATTTTCATTGTCTACGTCCAAAGCAGTATAGTTAAATTGTAACACAAACAGCTCTCTTTCAAAGTTGAAATCCAGAACACTAAAATCCAAATCTTTGTTGTCAGATTGAAGTCTGGAGCAGCTGTATAATTGGGCAATGTAGTAAAAGCACATGGCAGATAAACCAGGAGTTTTTTTGTAGAGCTAACATTATTATCCCATCAAGATTATTTGGGTGGACTTTCTACCTCATAAAAATTTCAAGCTTTGTATATGATCAAACTTTCTATATATCTATATCTGTAATTTTATTAACATTACACCTGACGGAAATAACTGTTCTGTCAGTGCATAGGTTTTTACTAAGGGTGACACCAGTGGGAATTCAAGTCCTAATCCTGGTCGTGTTAGTGCTGTGGTCCTCACAGTCTTTTATACAGAAACCATTTCTTAGTTCAGGAAAGATTTGTGTTAAAGACTATTGACTGAA
>OMKZ01021969.1:0-18208 GCA_900302535.1 Neoniphon sammara | reverse complement strand
TGATGTCAGATGCTGTTTAGGACTACAGTCTACTGTCAGTGCGTCTGTGGTCCTGTGATCCTCTACAGTCACATGACAGTCTCTCTCTCACCTCTGTGTGTGTGCGTGTGTGTGTTTGAGAGAGAGAGAGAGAGAGAGAGAGAGCGCAGCCAGTTGTTTACGGTCTGTGATGCCGTCGCAGAGCCCGGACTCGGCGCTGGCAGGCGGACAGAGCCGGTAAACGGAGGAAAAACTGAGGTAAGAACCGACGAGCTTCCGGTAACGACCCGCCGGCGGGAGTCAGTTCTGTTTCAGCCCAGAAACCACAGAGAGAGAGAGAGAGAGAGCGGAGCTGTGAGGGTTTAGATTCAGCATCGGGACAAAAGGCTGACTTGTTTGTTTCCAGCTGCGACAAGTCAGACACAGACAGGCAGGGCGAGGCCGGAAGTTCAGAGAGGTGCCGTCAAAATTAAAGCGCGAAATTAGTCGTTTATGATCTTAAATGTATGTATTCCTTTGTTTGTCTGGAGCATCTTTCAGTACGATCAATCAAATTTAAATAGTAACTTTCGTACATTAAATGCAATGCAATGCGCTTATGGGGAGACGAAAAAAACAAAAAGTTACAAAACAGTAGAGAAAATGTAGCGATAAAAAGTAGGCTATGGTTGAAAAATAAAAAATAAAGTAAATAAATGAATAAATACGAATGATATAGGCCTAATGGGGGCATTCAGAACCAATGTTACATCTAAGGTAGCCTAATAATTTAGCATCTAAAAATCAGCTCAACTCCTTAGGATCAGTGAGTGATGTTTGTACTTTGGCCTGTGAAAGTGAAAAGAATAGCCTACATGTTTGAGTGCAAACCTATAGGCTACACCGTGGAATAACTGAGTTAAACACTCACCCTTCGCATCATTAACACAGCAATGAATATGTTTTTTAAGAAGCAATTGTATTTTCACAGATTGCTTCTTACTTTGGTACTTTTTTTTTTTTTTAGTAAAATGATGTTGTACGGAGATGCTTTACTTTGACAGTTGTAAGCGGAAGTTGTGATTTTATTTGGTCAAACTTGACACCAGCTCCTGTAGGAAGAGGAAGATGCCGGCCGAGCTGTGCTCAGTGAAGGATGTTCTTTATTATAATGGTCAAATGGCCTGTTATCATCCGGCAGACTGAGCACTTAGAAAAACAACATTAAAAGTTATTAGACCAGTCACCACAGGACTGCCTTCAGACAGAAATGAAACCGTAATGAACAAGAATCTAAACTGATCGACTGTAGCGATAATACAATTCAGACATTTTTATTTACAGAATAAATTTTATCAGTTTATCCATTTTTCTATAAATCTTTACGATTTACATCGGTAGATATCATGGCGAGTGAGTGTCAATCTGATGGAAGTTTAACGAGGATAAGGGGAAAACGGAAAAAAATAATGTTCTGAAAATACAATTGAATTTTGTTGATATATTTATGGTTATGACACAGTTCACTCACCATGTAATATACTGCATCACTTGTTTTACTGTTTGAATCCTAACTTAAAGTCAGAGAGCCAACATGAACTGCCATATATCAATTTAAAAGAGCTATTATGCGTTCACATGTGTGTTTACATACAATAAGACCCCGTGTTATTATTATAATCTTACCTCGCTCAGCCTGTTAGAGCCCAGGACTGCAACAGTATGTTTTATAAATGGTTTGTTTCCATGATCTAACACTTTGATTTCACAGTAGGTAAAAGCAGAATCTGCATTTACTGCTGGTGTGGATTTCAGTGTATTTTGACTGCCTGCCAGGAGCCAATCAGCAGCTTAAAATAGCTTAATAACCTGCCTCCTCTTTGTGATTGTTCAGTTCCCACCACATTGAACTTTTCTAAATTTAAATTTAAAAAAAATCCCTGCCTGAACAGAAACAAGGTGTAGCACCTTTTTGTTTTATCTTTTCTACAGCAGCTGGTTTCCACCTCTCTTTTGGCCCCTCCCCATTATTTTAAAAAATCTAAGTAAAAAAGGTGGTGTCAGTTGTAAAACATGAAATAATATAAACATTGCATTTTTTTTTACAATGAATTGAATGAATTGACCCATAGCTCTAGAAATATGAAGAATGGGTGTCCAACTCCTTCCTATGATTTTTACGCCAGTGAGCGAAATAAATTCAGTTCTCTGTGACCTCTATCAGCCTCTACTGGCGACCTGCAACCATTTCCAGCAAAATTAAGTCTGAGATTAGACGTGCCTTGAGATCTCAGTAAATTTTAAGTCTTTGTTCCTACAGAGTTCAGGACAGAAAGTGAGTTTTGACAGGCAGATATTTGAGCATCTGGCCACATAATTGCTTAGCCAATTTTACTGATCTATAACCCCACCAACCCCTGCTGATATATTATTTATATTTCTTGCTATGGGACAGTAAACATACTTGATGTACTTCAAAAACTGACAGACACAATCGAGAGGCTACTAACTGTTGTCCGTGTTACAGGAGGATTAATTTGCCATGTGTGGTTCCTTACATCCGGGAATATGTATTCTTTCTTTTCTCAAATGTTACTTTAAAGGGTTGGGGTTAGAACACTAGAACATCTTCCTGTTTCATTTATTTATTTTTTAATAATTCATACACTTTCGAGTAAACAGCTTGATAAGAAGGGGGCTCCAGATGAGTAAAGTAGCTGTATACTGAACTAGGTCATTGCACCGGGGACATAAAACGACCACTGTGTTCCTGCAGTCAATGTCATCGCTTCCGTCTTCCTCCTATTTCCTGCTTCAGTGCTCTATTAAGTATTACAAGGCTTGTTTCCCACAGAGCCTGTGCTGTGTATTCTGTAGGACAGTTGACTGAGCTCAGCTTAGCTTTCAGGTGGGCAGCGTGCAGGTAAACAGCTACAGTAGCTGTTTGGTCCAGTTGTGGATCAAAAGTCTGTCTACTATTGAGTAACAAGTCTTAGCATGACACTGGTTTGGTTGTTACAGTCATTGATTGGTGTTAATCAGTAGATAAACAGATGGTGTGGCAGCCAGTTACCTGATGATTAACCACAGATGTATGCACACCACACACACACACACACACACACACACACACACACACACTTAAGCACAACATATCAAAGGTCTTTGACCCCTCGGACCCATCGGTCATGTCATTGTGCTGTACATTGAAAACATTCCACACCTACATTACACTCAGCCCCTCCCATGCTGTTCCAGCCATATCACCCCTTTCCTCTACATTGTCTCTCTTAATTCTGATTTCTGGGCTGAGACTCCGAATCAGCACCTGAGTTATCTAGGCCTTCACCCAGAGATGATAGTGTCATGAGTCAAAAAATGAATCATGATGATGATGGAGTTATGAGATAAGAGTCAGCAAATGAGGACGAGTGAATAAAAAGGTATTAGGATAACAAAATGCTTTCTTAGCTTGGATTTATGCATAGAGAGACATTGACAGACAGTCTCAAATTGCTGTCTGCGGGGTTGGTTTTTCCATCACGGTGGTGAAACTCTTATCGTCTTTTCACTAAAACACTGAGTGGAAGAAGGGCTCGCTTGTGCTTCGGCAGCTCAGATGGCGATCTGAGTCCAGGACAGGGAGAGGGCGTAGAGCAGGTTGAAGTGGTACAGTTGCTTCTTCCTGCAGCAGCCATTGAGTTCTTTTTAACCGATGTGAAACCAAACCTTGTACACTATTGCTTGTGCATGGAAACAGACAGAATTTGGAACAGATAAGAGACTGACTCCTTCATAGCAAACGATAGAGTAAATAAGTGCTATTATGATGATATAGTAAATTAAAATGTAAAAAAATGGCCCTTAAAATGAGTCCAAATTGGAATGAAGCCTGTTAATGTAATAAAACATCATGTTCAAGCTCCTACTGTTATAATTTTGCACTGAAAAATTAAATCATAATTAAATTAAAAGGTGACTGAAATTATGAGCTGTCATATATTTTTCAGCTGATGTAATACTTCATGTAGCATGAACTAAAGTGAGCGAATCCACGTTGATGCCTTGATCTTTTTAGTTTAGTAGCATTTTGTCTCAGTGTCTCTTTGGTGCAACGACACTTGACGACAAAGAATGCTTAAGGCCATCTGTGATTGTGGCTCATGATTTTGCTCCTATAATTAAAGTGAAAGGTTATCGGGGGTATTATGCACATGCTGTTTCATGTGGTTGTGCGTGACTTGAAGGGTTTTGCTTTATGAAGGGCAGATGTACACATGGCAAGGAAGGAGGCCTGCAGCACAAAGATGCCCTTTCAGGTATCTCAGCACATTTCTCTGGATTTATGAAACCAGACAAAGGCTCGTGGGTGACATTTCTATCTGTATATTTAAAATGTTGAGAGCAGAATCATGTATATAGCATGAAGACAAATTTACTGGCACAAGCTCATTTCTCTCAGTCACTAAAGATTTGATAGATTTTATATTTAATTGTTATTGATTATTGGCACTTTCACGATGCCGAGTTTTATTGATGCTTAAAATGTTAGAATGTGTTTTGAGCTGACTCTGTAGACTGTTCCTTTAAGGAGAAGATTAAGAGCATCAAGTTCCTTTTAATCCAACCCCCTTCCTGATTCCCTGCCCACTCTCACCCACTGCTGCTGACCCAGCATTTACAGCTGTTTGTTGTATTAGATATTGAATGCCTCATTATAAGACAGCAGCAGTTGTTTGGAATGGGTTAGGCCACAACCTCTTTCTGTTGTACTGCTGTGGGTGCCACTCTGACTTCTTTCACTCTTTTGCTTTCTCCCCTCTTTGAAATCTCTCCTTTTTCTTTGGAATGAAAGGGATCCATCACTTTTGTCTTTCTGAACCTGTTTTGGTCTCACTCTCCTCCAGGGCAGGTTGTTCCAGAGGTTGCAACAACAGGGCCTGTAGTGTCTGCATTCGGTCTTCATTCACCTCTGGTTCAGCCCTGAGACGACGGCACCATGGACGACCACGAGGAATCCAAGAAGCTGAACGGCAGCGCTGGGCACTCCTCCCATCCATTGGAGCCGCCCAAGGAGAGCATGCAGCTGAAGAAGGAGATCTCGCTGCTTAACGGTGTCAGCCTGATTGTAGGGAACATGATCGGCTCGGGGATCTTCGTCTCCCCCAAGGGTGTGCTGATCTACAGCGCATCCTATGGGCTGTCACTAGTCATCTGGGTCATTGGGGGTCTGTTCTCTGTGGTGGGGGCCCTCTGCTACGCGGAGCTGGGCACCACCATCACCAAGTCTGGGGCGTCGTACGCGTACATCCTGGAGGCCTTTGGTGGGTTCATAGCATTTATCCGTCTGTGGACGTCTTTGTTGATCATAGAGCCCACAAGCCAGGCAGTCATAGCCATTACCTTCGCCAACTACCTGGTGCAGCCCCTCTTCCCCACATGTGAACCGCCATATGTTGCATCCAGGCTCATCGCTGCAGCATGTATATGTGAGTATACATCTGACCTTATATGTTAGTCTGTTGTTTGCTTATGTCTGCTGTCTTGTACCCTAATTTTCTTTACATTTACACCACTGGCTCTTTGATGCTCTGGTTTGTAACCTTGTTGAAATGTACAGGCAATGCAAAAAACCTGAAAATGAACCTCAATTACCTGATAAGGACTCGGGCCATCCTTTGCCTTGAGAACAGCTCCAGTTCTCCTGGTGTCATACTGCATCCTGAACTGTGTTTACTGAATGTCTGAGCTTTCTTCACAAAGGAAAGCCTCCAGTTCTTTGAGGGATGAAGGAAGTGGAAATATACTTCCAGTGAAGGTTTGATGGTGTTTACATATCTGATGAATGTGGGAGTGGAAAGAGTTCATCCATGATGGGGTCGACTCTTTAACAGTGGGTCAGCGTCACCTCACAAAGATCCTGGTCCTTTCTGTATTGAGTTTGCATGTTCTCCCTTAATTTCCATGGGTTTTCTCCCACAGTCCAAAGACATGCAGGTCTGCTGGATTGGAAACTATAAGTTGCCCATAGGTCTGAATGAGAGTGATTATCTGTGTTAGGCCGCTGATGGACAAATGAACAGTGAATGAATAAAATAAACGTGTGCAGGGGCATTATCGTGTTAGAGTACAGGATCATCATGAGGGATCAATGTTTGCGTCGTAGGGTTCAGCTGGTCATGTGAATTCATCATGAGTTTCACACTGCAGGTTGATGTTTGAACCTTTTCCTGGTCCAAATGTAAGGCCGTCAAGATGAAGGAAAAGGGTGCAAGGAATCCCCACATTACTTTTCATTGCTCAGGAGTTGAGCTTTTGTGTCTTTGTGTGCTCTTTTTGGACACAAATGGCATGTCTGTGGCAGCCCTGCTGTAAATTCCAGCTTAATGAAGGTACTATTGAGCAGTTTTTGTTGAGATTGCATCACCTCCATGTTGATTGAGTTCTGCTGTAATATTTTAGGTCGTGGTTTTGTGGTGTTTATCAAATATTCCATTTGTGTCAGTCTATCCTTGTTGGTGAGCTTTGGCGTGATCTTGTTCTTTGTTATTGCAGTTATGTTTTTGATTGACTGTTCTTTTTTGACTATTAAATTACTCTGCAGTTTTTGTGATTGACGCTCTTGCAAGTCAGGCACTCGCTATTTTGCCTCCTGGAAACTCTGTTAGTTGCCTAATGTTGGCTTGAAAAAATGTTAATAATAAATAGAATAAAATAACATAAACATATAAATACTGTTGTCAGACCTCTTAAAATGGCAGTCAGTATGGCTCACTTGTTTAGCTGCCTTTGGCCCATTTTTGTAATGGTTCCATTATTTTGTCCACCCCTGTATCACATCTTTCTGTTGTACTACTTTATTCTCACCCTTTTCTTTTTCTCTCACTATCTTAGTCATTTAGTTACTCAGTCTTTCACTATATGGGAGCACATGGTTAACTAAATGTTAAAATGAAAACAGCTGTGAAAACATATTTACATGAGTGCTTTCATCCATATGTACATTTGTCAGCAATTATTTATATTGTTGGGTAATTTTCAAGAGAAAAACCTGTTTCCCTCCCGGGTTTTGTCCTGACAGAGGAAACAGCTAAACCAGCTATATTGCGGTAACAGTATATGGCTTGACTGTCACAACAGGTTCCAGACTACACTTCAGCTCTCAGAGAATTATTTTATATACTACAAATCTGAACAAAATGTCAATAAATGGAGAGGATAGTGGATAGTTGGAACATCCTGTTCCACTGTTATGTTGTGATTAGGTTGTGTGCAGTGATGTAATATCTGTCAGCATAGATGGGGTTGGTCTGTTTGCTCAGTTCAATTTCAGTTGTCTAAGTACAGTAGCAAGACTGAGTCAAGGGATCCAATACTCAAACAGAGTAAAGCAGCTGAGACGAGGTTCTTCTAGACTGAATATGCCTCATCTGAAATTTGTGTTGGGTAACAAATAGCGCCTCTGTTAGCCTTTACCAACAAATTATGTTGGCCCTCCAACCAAACTGTGTGCAACGTTGTCTTTTTGTCTTGTGCCTGTGGCTGGTTTGCAGGTATTCATTGAAATGTCACAATAATCAAAATTTCAGCACTACTTCAGTAGCATTACAGAAGTTTGAATTCAGTTTTATTTGCTCTTTGCTTTCTCTTGTATGCTGTAGTATTGTAGTAGTGCTGGATTATTTAAAAAAAAAAAAACACCCTAACATAGTACTGGTATTGAAGTCAGAGTTCTTAAAGTTATTACCCACTCATTTGTCGAATGTATTCTACTTCTCCTTTCCTCTTCCTCTCTTTGCTTACCATCCTTTTACCCACTTTTCCCCTGTTGCCTTTCTCTCCAGGCTTACTGACGTTCATCAACTCTGCCTATGTGAAATGGGGCACCCGGGTGCAGGATATCTTCACGTATGCCAAGGTGGCAGCCCTCATCGTCATCATCATCACTGGCATCGTCAAGCTGTGCCAGGGTGAGCGATGCAACCGCTGTACTTACCCTTCAGCATCCTGCTGACATGCCGTATGTGATTACTCTCACAGAGTTAACCATCGAATCTCTGTTCTAGGTTACACGTCGCATTTTGAGTCGTCCTTTGATGGATCATCCAGGGATCCGGGCGACATCGCGCTGGCACTCTACTCTGCCCTCTTCTCCTACTCCGGCTGGGACACCCTCAACTTTGTCACAGAGGAGATCAAAAACCCTGAAAGGTAAATCCTGATGCATTCTTTGCTTTTCCCTTTAAATTATGAGGGGGAAAAACTGTAGAGGAAGGTCAGGATCCATGATTGATTGTATGCACCTCTGTCACAGGAACTTGCCCATGGCCATCGCCATCTCCATGCCCATAGTCACTCTGATCTACATCCTGACCAATGTGGCTTATTACGCTGTTCTGGACATGAGCGCCATACTGGGCAGCGATGCTGTGGCAGTGGTGAGCATCTGATTTCTGAAGTGCTTTGACAAAACAGGTTTACCAAGTTTTTGCTTTCCACACCTTTGGATGGTCTGTTAAAAAAAAAAAGAAAGAAAGAAACACCTGCATGTTTTCCAGTCACACTGAGTTGTTTTCTATGTGTTTCAGACATTTGCAGATCACACACTAGGGGTGATGAGCTGGACCATCCCTGTCGCTGTGGCTCTGTCCTGCTATGGAGGCCTCAACGCCTCCATTATAGCTGCATCCAGGTTGAGAACACACACACACACACACAAACACTGTTAAAGAATAATTAGCAGACTAACATAAACTTAAGGTATCTTTTAAATGAATGTTTGATTTTTCAGGTTGTTCTTTGTGGGCTCTCGTGAAGGTCATCTCCCAGACGCTCTGTCCATGATCCACATTGAGAGATTCACCCCAATCCCCGCTCTGCTCTTCAATGTAAGGACATTGATTGATATAAACTGCAGCTGAGGAAATGTACAAATCCTTCAGTTTAATGTTTGTTGATGTGAAACAGAGAAAAGCAAAGAGCATTAAGTATTTGCTTTAAAAGTATTAAGTTCCTCAAAATGTAAACTGTATTCCAACTGCATTTTGATAGAAATAATGTACTGATAACATTTATCCACCTACTCTTGGCCTGGAAATAAGACCTTTTAGTTTATCCACTAGTGCAGCCCAGCTAGATGATGCTGATTTTAGAGGCGGTAATAATGAAGTCATCTTCATCTTGCAGTGACTAAGCTAATCTTTAACTTCTTCCTCTCACGTGTCCCCATGCATCTGCTCTCAGTGTATCATGGCATTGATCTACCTGACAGTGGAGGACGTCTTCCAGCTGATAAACTACTACAGCTTCAGCTACTGGTTCTTTATGGGTCTGTCCATCGCCGGGCAGATCTACCTCCGCTGGAAGGAGCCTGACCGACCCAGACCTCTCAAGGTTTGACCATCCTGACTATGGATGGGTATCGATAACCGGTTCCTGTTAAGAATCGATTAGAAGTGGTTCGATCCATCGACATCATTAGCCTTTATGCTTAACGATTCCCTTATCGATTCTTTACATTACGCCGGAGCGGCCGTACCTTACATCGACGTCACGTGACGTGCCACACATCAATCATGCTCGTCAGTCAGCAGCAGAATTTCCAAGGCTTATTTATTTACATCCAGCGGTATCCAGATCCAGTGACCAATTTCATATTTATTTACTTTTAAACTCAATAAAATGTTGTTGTTGACACAGGAAACCTGTAAAGTCTACTTTCTGTACACCAAAAATTGACAGGAGGAATTGATAAGGGAATCGATAAAGAATTGGATCGATAAGCGGAATTGATAATGGTATTGGTATCAATGAAATCTTATCAATACCCATCCCTAATCCTGACTAACTTTTGTAATCCTGTGCAGACTAGGATTTTAAAGCTTTTCTAAACAAATCCTTGCCAAATTAATTGTGATATTTTTATAATGATCACTGTTAACCAATGAGTGACACACTCGGTAGCCTCAATATCATGCTGGTGGGATAAAAAATAGAAAATGCAGAAAAAAGCACCCTTTTACATTCACAAAATGCCATTGACATTGGAATTACAGGTGCACAAGAGGGTAGAAAATTGAAAAAAGATAGTTTATCATTTAATGCTTGCATTAATGTTGATAAACTTCCCCCTAAATCAGTTCACATAGGTTTAAGAATGCCCTTTTAGGAGAAGATCATTTCTAGTCGTCACATAACTAAACCAGGTGGAGTCCATTCTGTAATGATTGCAGATGTAAATATACTGCTCATTGACAATGCTTTCAAATCTAAAACAAAAAAAATAAGTTGTTTGTTGTCTTTCTCTCTCCTCATTCTCCCCTCTGCAGCTGACCCTGCTGTATCCGGTGGTGTTTTGTATGTGTACAATTTTCCTGGTGGCCGTGCCTCTCTACAGCGACACCATCAATTCTTTGATTGGCATCGCCATCGCCCTGTCAGGCGTGCCTGTCTACTTCCTGGGCATCCATCTACCTGAGTCCAAACGCCCGCCTGCCGTCACCAAACTACTGCGTGAGTTTACTGTACAGGCAACGTCGGCTACTCTTGTCATTTCAACGCAAGTTTCAAGATCCGATTCCAAAGATCTGATTTTACAAGATCACATCACTCAGTGGGTTTACGTGCACAGCTACAATCGGACTAAAGTCTTAAGCTCAGTTAGGCCAAAGATTTAATTGGACTATGTCATTGTCCCAGTTTACATGACTCAGTCAAAGAAACAATTTACCGACAGAAGTAGCCTGTGTCAGCAACTTTGTTGCAGTTGATTAGAAGGAGGAGACTTTCTTCTGGTTGAGCTTTATCATCACATAGCAGAACAAAACAATGTGTAGCTAGAAAAACAAAAAACAAAAAAACAAAGTTGTCCATTCCTTGTCTTTAAGGACATCCGACTCCTTCAGCTGCAACAACCTGAAGTCCATCTCCTCATCATTGTTTTTAGCCTTAGCATTCGCCATGATGCCGCCATGGCTTTGCTTTGGACTTCCGGGTTTCACACCTGTGGAGCATAATCTCTAACCTTCGAAACATACGCAGAACGCCTCGTCCAACTGTTGGCCAATTGAAGCGTTTACATGCTGTTGTAAATCAGTCCTCAAACACATTATCTAGGTCCGTTAGTCTGACTGAAATCATCCCAAGTCGATTTTTTCGGAGTCGGACTAACACACCTAGATAATTTGTCTGGGGATCGATTTACTACAGCATGTTAACGCTTCAATCGGCCGAGGCGTTCTGCGCATGTTCCAAAAAATGTGTCTCCCCCGTTTGGATTTATTTGAAATGTGTCTATTTGTTTTAGCTCTGCCTCTCAAGTTCAGTTTCACTTATTGCATCCTAAAGGGATCAGATGTTAAAACTTGCACTGAGGTGACAAATGTAGCTGAGGCTGAATAGTTAACTTGCCTCCTCAGCTCCTATTTGTTTCTAAAAACATTCAGGTATTCCCTCTGCTCTCTCCTCTTAGACATTCATCTTGTCTGTCTTCTCTTTCTCCAGGTTCCCTGACTCATTTCACCCAGTTCACCTGCTTCTGTGTGCTCACAGAGATGGACAAGAACGAATAGCCATGTGCATCTCAAACACACTGCGTTACCCAGCAGCCCCTGCGACCTCAGTCACCAGGAGACCACATGAGGGAGCTCCACCGACTTTTGTGGGGAAAAGGGGAATTTATATCTTTTACTGTACTGTATACTCTGATGTTTTCAGACTTCGCTGACTTGACTTGTTTACAACAGAGGATGTTAAGGTATAAATGCACACACTGTTCAGACACACTGATACACAATCTGCACTGGAACTCAAGAGGAATTCCATTTTTTGTTGTTATTGTCTAAAAGTGGACATTTTATGTTAATCTACATCAAAGTAAACACACTCCTTTACCATCATCAATTTTCATTGTTTGAGATGGTCTTGAGTTAGTTTTACTCCATCTTCACATTCATTATATAGACAGTTTTGATCTTTATAATTTTAAATGCTTACTATAAATGGATATAAAATATATTTTTTCTTTTGATAATCTCAGGCAGTGCAATTCAATCATGCATTTCAATGGCTCTAAGAAGCTCCTTAAATGAAGATGATAGTCACTTGAACTGACTCCAAAATCAACATATTAACCATAATTAGTTATGCCAGTGAAGTAATTGGATAATGTGCTGTTAGGCAAACATTTCTATATCAGAATACTTGTTTTCATATAACTTGTGGTATCGATATTAACTCCATATTTTATAGCATGGAGCTATTACAGTTTCAAGAAAATCTGTTTTTCTCATAAACATGCAAATTGGTAAAGCAAAGTGCTCCAAAATCTATTCAGACTGTATAAGGGAAACTGAAGTGTTGGTATCAATTTTCAGTCACACTAAAGGGACAGAAAAAAACACAAAACTAAAATGCCACAGGGAGATTTTAAGGAAATGTCTTCTTTTTTAGAATAACAACATAAAAGCACATTTCACTGGATTCTCCTTTTGAAATATTATTACAGCTGCAGTAGGAACATACAATATACTATATATTCTGGGTATGATGTACCATCTTATTCCATAGTGACCTCCATTACAAATCCTTTGCCTTTATAGTCATACACTGTTTTTATTTTGAACATGCCTTTTAAAACATGATGTGCCTGTGAGATTAAATGTCTATTTTCATCCCAGTAGTCGCTGCCAGAGACACGATGACGCAGACAGATCTTTTATTGTGAGGCTTTTGCCCCGACTTACCTGGAAGGTGATATTGTGTGTAGTGTGTGTGTGAAACAGGAAGTGATACTGTTGCCTAGTGAGAGTGAAAGCATTGTAAATGGTGTATTGAATTCCTTGCCCGGAGGAGAAGAAAAGGCAACAGAATATGTGTAGTCAGCTGCTGAATGTTGAGTCGACATCTTAGGGGAGTTGTTGCCTTATGTGACTTTATTTTACCTGGTGCCATCTCAGTTCTCCACGGGGTCGTGTGTGTTGTTCACCTTTCATTCAAGGAACAGACCCTTAATGTTGCTTCATGTTAAAAACAGTATGTTCGGTTGGTGTATTCAGTGACACCCGTGAAGCACTGAAAGCATTTGGGTTGTTGAAACACTGAAGTTACTGTAGTCAACATGAACATGCTGTCTTGTTTGCTGGAAACAGGCCAACGTTAGGCTTGAATATTATGCAATTTTCTCTAATTCTTTCCTGTGCAGTCAACTATTCAAATCAAACACGTTCAGATTTGGGTCAAAGTATTGCTTGACTTAAAGGAATAATCCAGTATTTTAGGCATAATACCCTTTTTCTGACTTACCCAGACCGAGACAAGATGTTCGATATCATTTACTCCTCTGTATGTCCACTGATTCGGTTCCTATGGGTAGCATTTCATGTTTGCTTAGCATAAAGACTTGAAGTCTACAGGAGTCATTAGCCTAGCTCTGTCAAAGTGAAAAAAGCAACTCCAAAGCTGTCTTATTTACACAATATATCGTGTGTAACAAGGTAATGAAATACACATCTTGGATTTTTTTTTTTTTTTTTAAACAATAGTCATTTTAGGTGAAGTTAAATGGTAGGACCTAACCAATGAAGACACGTGTTAGGCAGTTATAGTTCCTACCATCTAACTTCTTCTAAAACGACTTTTTTTATTCCAAGATGTGTATTTCAAATACACACTATACATTGTGTAAATAGGACACCTTCAGAGTTGCTGTAAGGTTCATATTTTTCACTTTGACGGAGCTAGGCTAATGACTCATGTAGACTTAAAGTCTTTGTGCTAAGCTAACACAAAATACTACCCATAGGAACCAAACCAGTGGGCGTACAGAGGTGAAAATGGTATTGAACATCTTGTCTCATCTCTTGACTCATCTGGGTAAGTGGAAAAAAGGGTATTTTGCCATAATGTTAGGGTATTCCTTTAATTACTGTGTTGGAAATGGCGTTTTAAGTCTCCAAGTTCTGTTATTTGACTGATTAAAGAGGGAGTCAACAGTAGCAAATTACAGATTTCAAATACTACGGGTTCAGGTCAGACTGACATACTTGATGCACAGTAGCTTTGTTCTAGTTTGGGGCTGGACCTCTGACATCCAAAGCTTTCGCAATGCCTGACCTCACTGAACTGGCTCAGAGAAATTAAACTGTACTGTATGTACTGTATAGGAAAATATTCCTAACCCGGTGGCTCTGTTACCACAGCTGAGCAGGCAGTATCTCTCCAAAGAGCAAGGCTGTGTCTCAGTAGTCTTTAAAGTTTTCCTCATATTTCTAAATTTGTCTTGAGGAAATAGTATTTGAGGAAAAAGAAAATTCATCCTTTTTGAATCTTAGCAGCTGTGAATAACTGGATTACATTCAAAGCATCTTCAGTCTCTGGGATCAAACATTCAACCCCAAGCTGACCTGTTGTAGTTTTATCTAATTTATTAAGTGGTTTGTCAATAAAATGAATATTATCTAAAAAATGAACCAGCCTGAGGTATTTTTTCCATACATTAACAACAACAATTTGAGATGTTTTACGTTTATTTTGAAAGCTTTCTTTTTATACACATCTACATATTTACAAAAAAAGTTTTTTTTAAGTCAACAAGCATCCAAGAGAACAATTCGAACGTCAAAGGGGAATGTTGAACCAAACACGCACACCCACAACAAAAAATATGCACCACGCTTTCATATTATGCACAATCTACCACACGCTTACACGTACACACACTACCATGCACAAAATGCAAACACCCTAAATTGCAAACACGCGCAGCCCAAGACATCTCACTAACAGAAGTGTTAACTGCACAAAGCATACAAGGCATACCACACTAATGTGCAACATTTCTAACGCACTTCCACTTGGAACAAACACCCACACAAAAATTCACTCCACCATATTTAAAATTAAAAAAAGACACTCTGGATCCTTCTAGAAATAACACCTGTACTCCTTCAACATCTATGTAGAACAGAGAGGCTTGGATTACATGAGAACTTCAAACATAATGGAATAAAAACACAATGAGGCGGATGAACCCTAACCCTAACCCAGTTTTTAAGTCATCAGCCTTGCTGCTACAGGTTGTGTCTCTGCTTCTCCCTCCTTGCTCTGTCTTCGTCCATCTGTTGCACTTTCAAACTGCTGTACTCCAGTTTATGTAGTAAATAAGGTCAGCCAAAAAAATCTAAATAGTCCTCATCGATTTCCAAATCCGGAATGTAGGTAGTCACTGTCAGCTGCTGGAGTCCAGTGATCTGACGCTGCAGCAGACAACAGAGCAGAGACCCAACCTGTAGCAGAAAGTCCAGCGGCCTAAAGATTGAGTGATTTGAATCAAAAAGGACATTTATGGCTGTTCAGTGCTACTTTGCAGATAGCTCAACTGCCCCATACGATTTTTTGCGGACATTTCTCCACACTAACGCAGTCGGCCAAACTGTTGTATTTACAGACAGACACCATGGTAGAGAAGTCAGAAATACAGACTTCAAAAACATCAAAGTTCTTTAATTGTTCCAACTACAACAATTCATGATAATCCTCTCAATGCTACAATGTAAGCTGGGATTTCCTGAAGCAGTTTTCTCAGATTTATGTTCTTGTTTTAGTTTATTTACTTTTTCCCCCCAACTCTCACCTACACAGAAGTCTATGGAGTATGGTGTTATTTGTGGAGGGGGCACTGGGAACATCCACTTGTAATGTGAAGTGGAGAGGGATCAGTCAGAATCATACTGGCTGCCGCCTTCATCATCATCATCATCGTCATCACTGTCGTCACCATGGCGACTCAGCTCCTGCAGCACCTCCCTCTTGTAGCACTCCCAGCTCCTCCTGCTGTACGAGTGCTCCTCTTCCCAGTAACCTACACACACACACACACACACAAGACCACATGTGAAGGAGCACTTCTGAACCCTGAATACTTGATGATGCTGCATTCATGTCATATGGGGAAGAAACAGGTATCACAGAGCTAAATTCAACTATTTAAGACCTTTTTAAAGACACATTTTAACAACATTTAAGATTGATTTTTGGAAAATATCTTTTTCTTGTGTTGCAGGTAAGTATCAAGGTAAGTGCTTTATATTTGGTCAAGTACATCGATTTTGGATAGGAGCAGGATAATTTATTAACTAGATCATTCAAACCATCTAATCTATTTTTTTCTACTTTTTTCCCTCCACCACAGAAATTCAGACAGATTTTCTTGGATTTCTCTCTACAGGTAAGTATGACACGTAGGTGTATAATATATTAATATAGAAGTTCCTTAATCTACAGGAGGTGTTTTTTAAAATAGGTAAGAGAAGCAAGTAAATATATCAGAAGTGTTTGGTTCAGCTGCAGATTTAGAGTTTTATAACATCAGAAATGTTGATTCTGATGGCTGAATAATTTACTGAAAAATAATTTGTTGAAATAAGGCCTCAAATCCAATTAAGACTAACAACTCTGAAGGCCGGATTTTGAATTTCAGTCATTTTAAGACTTTTTAAGGATCCTGTATGACCTCCCATATGAAATCATATAAAACAGAGACAGCACAACTCTTTTCTGCTCCCTCACCACATACTGAGGTATACTTGCTAAACCCAGCTGACTGGTACTGGCTCACATGGCTGAATCTTTGTAATGGAAGAGGTTCATCTCAAACTAATCTGTCAGGGTTTATTTTTCAGTGAACGTCTCGTTGCTGGTAGATTGAGCCAGAGCAGCAGTTTTGTGTTTACAGTATAAACAATAACTTAGTCCTGTCTGGCCAGGAAGCTGATTAATGAAGATTTTCCCCACTTTATCCAGGTTCACTGACTCTATTTTCTCATTTGGTTTGAATCCCAAGAAATTTTTAACAGGTGCAGCTACATTTTTTTGCCATTCGATTTTGATGCATTTGGCACACGCTGCACTGCTGACGTGTGTTTCATGCTGAACGATGACGCTGATGTGCACCTTACATATAAAGAGAAAACAGGGCCGTACCGCCATAGCGCTCCTCTCTGTCCCCGTCCTCGTCACTCTCCTCGTCGGGGTAATCGTTCCTCCAGTTGCCTTCCTCGTTCTCGTCGTCCTCATCTTCGTACACCTCCTCCTCGTGAACCACCATGTCAGGCACCTGCCATGAACAACCACCACCTCACTCATTAATTTTTACTCTTCTTGTTTCTATCGATGAGGCATGTGAGCAGCATCTAGCACAGCAAACAGTATTTCAGCTAAGTCAACATGGACAGGAAGTCGACAGCTTGGCCTGAATGAACAGTACTGGGCCATCGCTAACTTTACTCTTTCTCTAGTATCCAAAATTAACTTTTGGCTCACTGACAAAGGACTGGAAAGCTTGAAAATATATGTCAATACTATGAATATTAACACTAATGATAAATATTATCTGCCAAGAGTCAGTTTTGCCTGCCAAAATAATTCAAATCAAGATTGAGATAATTCGAGAACAGGCAAAGACTTGTTAATTTCAGGCCCTGTCTTTCTTATTTCCGTTCTCTAGCTCATTCATTTATTAATTCATTCACTCAATACCATTTGCATCACGTCCATCACTCATTCATCTGCCTGTTTGTTCATCCATCCATCCATCCACACACCAGTTCTCCCTCATCGGCGTAGGCCCTGACAGACAGGATGTCCTGTATCCAGCCTGGTGTGACTGTTTCCTGGTAGTACAGGTCGTAGACGTAGTCGTCATCTTGCTCGCGGTGCTCCTCCCCCAGCCCGTCTGCGGACACACTCAGACGCTCCCGCAGCATCTTCATGTTGTTACACAGGATCACCTCAGGGTCCGAGGACAGGGTCTGTGGACAAACAGGGAGAGGCTGAATCAAAACTGCAGCGTCTGCTTAGATGATCGAACTGTCTGCTGACAGGGCTTGATGATGATGATGACGGTTAGCATACAAAAAACAGGGTGAAATAAATAAAAACTTTTTCCTGTTTTTTTATGTGTGCTATGTAAAGCACAATTGTGATTCTGTGTATGAAATGTGCTGTATAAATTTTTGTCATTTATCCAGTAAATATACCAAATATTTGTGGGTTACAGTTTCACAAATACTACGATTTGCTTGTTTTCTTTGTCTCTTATTATAAAAAGAAACCTTTTTTAGCTGCTGGTCAAGTTTAAGACCTGTCATTTAAGATTTGACATTTGATAGATGAATAATCTAAATTAATTAAAGTAATTGTTACTTGCCACCCCACAACCATTACTCCACCAATACCAGTATGCATTGTGCTC
>OMKZ01021965.1:20507-30755 GCA_900302535.1 Neoniphon sammara | reverse complement strand
CGAGGCCTGGAGCTGCGAGGAGCCAGAGAGGCAGAGGGAGAGGATCCAGGAGGAACCCACTCTCCTGCTGCTCGGCACGACAGATGGGTGGGAGAAGTCGAAGATAAAATTGGAGAAGAGGACGAGGAGGAAGAATAATAAAAAAAGAGTGTGTCTGTGTGTGTGTGTGTGCGTGTGTGTCTGTGTGGTAATGCATCCACAGTAAAAAAAATAAAATTAAAAAAAAAATCTCCCTCAGGTGGCTGGACTAATGACCTGCTGCTCACACATAGAGAGCGCTTAAAAAAAAGTTATGAAAAGAAAAAAAATGGAAAACGGGTTTAAATAGTTCTTTTAAATGTTTGCCTCCTGGCTCTTGACATTTGATTTCATTTGTCTTTTAAAAAATATTTTCAGTTGTGTAATTTTCTGAGGTTTGAGTTGTTTCTTACTGTTTTTTGCTGGACATGCGCGCATGGAGTGTATGGTTACTGGGATGCTTTTCACTATGCAAACTAAAATCCAGAGCTGAGAAATGGAAGAATATTTGAGGATGTATATTTTAGTTAAAACAATGTATTGATTCAGGTGCAATTCAGACATCACACACATAGGTGATGAGAATGAGTTTGTGTGCATACTGATCTCTGGTGGTTATGGGTGGAAATGCAGTCTAGTTAATCAAACTGGTTCTGTGCATTGTAAGCAATAATGCTTTTTTTCTGTTTCGTAGTTAGTCATAGGAATATTCCCTTTTATTCGGTGCTCATACCAAAGATTTTAGTTGAACTTTTTCTTAAATCTTAAGTTAACAGGAGAGGAGAGAGGTGAATTGTAGCCAACGTTGGGTTTGAAGAAGTCTGTTTTTCTTCCCAACAGTTTTGATAGCCATGAGAAAGGAACTGCTTCCATACACGAGAGTCTCAGGGCCTTAGTGCTCTGTGCAAAATGCCTGACCAAAAGAGACAAAGTCTGGGTCACTGAGTGGTTGTTGATTTGAAGAGAGAAAAAAAAAGAGGTTGCTTTTGCTTGTAACTTTTTATGTTGATATTCTTCCTTTCCAATGGCTGAGTAATTCAGCCTTTCAGTGCACTCCCTTGGTTTCCTTTTTTTGCAAAAAAAAGATAGAATGGGGGCAAGGGGTGGGATTTAAAAAGATGGCTTGCCCTTTTTCTGTATTTATTTATTTATTGTTATTTATTATGGCTTTTCTGTTGAAACTCATTGTGAGACCTAATCCAGGGTTGGACACAGTGACCCACAGACCATGGTCCACTTTTGATCTGGTCCAGATCTCTTTGAGTCTTACAAGAAGCTGCATTGCGCTAAGGATTTTGGTTCAACATCTCCATATACCAAAATGCCCTTTATGGGTTATGTGTCTTCTGTTGGCAGTTCTTCCTCTTATGCATTCTTTGCACATTTAACCCCGTCAGGTACTGCAATAAATCAGGCACATTCCATCCTCCGGGGTAGAGAGAAGGGAACGGAGCAAAGAGGTGAGAGAAGTCAGAAGGTCAAAACCTTCTATGTAGCTGGAACACAAAACGACTGTCATGACTTTGCTGTTTGACATTTTCAGTTGATATGTTGAGCAGCACGTGCTTTTCAGTTGTTAATTCAACATGTACAGTACTGTATAACATGTCAATGCATGACGGTTCTTTCAGTTCGGCCTCCGCTGAGTCTAAGGGGCCATTATGTTAAGTATATCATCTTTTATCTTAGACCAAAAACCTTTTAGTTTGCTTTCTTTGGATAGCCAAGAGACCAGTTGGCCACTAAGGCCTGTTGCAGGGAGTAATGCTCTGCTTTGCATTATCATATTCCATTACGTCTTTAAATGACAGCCGTTTTTATATTTACAATTCTCTTGAACCCCTTGTAGCCAGAACCTGCTGTAGCAGTAGTGCTGGTCTGGGCTTGTGTGCACTGTCCACTCTTTGCTGTGTAGAAAAACATTTTCATTTCAGATTTATTTGCACTATGAGATTTGAGAGCTACAAGCTTTTTGTTTGACCTTCTTCTTCAATATCTAGTCCATGAACTCACTCAGTATCATTTAAGATTGTAAGATTGAAATAGAAAATAATGATCCTTAAACTCCCAAATACATTGAATATTCTTCCTCCTGCATAGTAGTACAGAGATATAGTAAAATATAATATATAATGGGGTGAAGTTGCCTTGGATTTTTTTGTGCTGCAACTATTCTCAGGAAATCTTGAGCAATGCACTAACTGATTATACAAAATGGTAAGAAATTGTTTGGTGTTGTAGGGCTATTGACACTCTTCATATAAATGTAGGGCCAATAGTTTCAAAATATGAGCTTTTGTAGATTTTGTATCATACCATTTGAAGTTTGAAAACCATGATGAAATCAACCTATTGTGGGGTTAAAAAAATTTAAACTACTGGCCACGCTGAAACCTGCCATACTCCAATAGCAGTATGAGTGTTGGTCCTGTATATGAAGGGTGTTGGTACTCCAGTCTGAGCTTTGTGAATGAATGAGGGTTAACCAGATGCCAGCTGTGAAGTGTGTGTTTCTATGTGAGCTGTTTGTTTTCTTGGCTTGGGTGAAGGGACATGGGGTCTGGTTTGAATAGAGACCCCACTATCAGGGATACATTTTTGTCTTTCAGTTTTTAGTGGACCATCTCAGAAATATGAATTCATTTTCCCATCATTTGTCTCAGTTAATGTAAAGAAAATAAATAAAGAAAGATATCTGGCCTCGGTGTTTGTCTGTGGTTATTGTTTTAAACATGGACATAATGTGGGCTTATAAGACCATTAGTGCATTACTTTATCTTAAACAGAACTTTACAGTTGAAATACACAAATAACCCTGTGCTGTAGTCTACATAGGTGCACATACCTTAACTTTCTTCAAGGTAATTTTGTTTATATTTTACAAATAATAAAATCACATTCTGTGAATGGCGCAGTGATTTTCAAAGTGGGGTCCAGGAACCCCCAAGAGTTACTGAGGGGCTTTCAGGGATCCTCAGCAAAATGAGGAATGGTTTAATTTCATCATACAATCCACTATAAATTATTACAATACAGAAACATGTATGAGTGAGTATTTTAACATTAAGTTTTAATCTGACCACTTTAAATCTATATTAGTGTTCAAGAATGCCGTCTAAACAATTTACGACTTAACACAAACCAAAGTATCTTCTCATATCAAGGCCCCTGGAGCAAAATCACTGAAAGCGGGAGGTCCGCCGCTCAATTAAAGTCAACTTTGGGGTCTGGAACATGAAAAAGTTTGAAAACCTCTGCTGTGTTGACCTCCCACGAGTCCAAGCTGCGATATCGAACTGCCGCACTGGCACTTGGGATAGTTACGTAGTTAGTTAATCCTATTAGGTGAATTAAGCTTAACCACCAAGCCTGCACACCGGCTCTTTTTACAGAGCAAAGATTTGAAACACTGTTTTGATTTTATGAGTGGTCAAACGAAGGCCCCGGAACGAAGGATAAAGCAGTAGGTCATCAGTTTGGCTGCATCCTTCATCTTGGCTCCAACATTTCTGACTAAGTGAGTACAGAGTTAAGACAAATTACACTTTAATAAATTAGCCGGGATGTTGCAGTGTTTTCCAATGCAGACATCTCAATTTAAAAGTATCACTGTTGTGTAGAGCGTTTTTCAGCAAGATGGAGCTGTTTGTTTGATTTTCACTGCACTCCTACAGGATGCTGCTTCGTCGGACGCTGTGGGCCGCCGGTGCGCCCTGCGCGGTGATGCGTCACTGCGCTCCACGTCTGACCTACAGCACTGCAGCACGGCCACAGGTAGGCCCGTGTCCCACTTCAAACAGCATGACAAACAAGGATGTGAAACTCAGCTCTGTAGCCCACATTAAATGTTCAGACTCTGTAGAGGAATGCAGAAAGTTAAGGTTGTGACACTCACAGTAATCCACTCAGGTCTCATTTACATGCATCTGTCTTTGCACTATGTGCAGGATTGAACAGCAGCTTCATTTTCTCGTTTTCTTTCACCAGGAGAAGCCAAAAAAGACGAAATTTGGTCCGTTGAGTGACCAAGACCGGATATTCACAAATCTATATGGCCGTCACGACTGGAGGTGAGAACATAAAAGACATTGTGCTCGTGCTATATGACTCATCTCAATGGAAATGTCCCCCTTTCTGCCCTGTTCTTTCTTACTAGACTGAAGGGAGCACTGAAACGTGGAGACTGGTACAAGACTAAGGAGATAATATTAAAAGGGAAGGACTGGATTCTGAATGAAGTGAAAATCTCTGGGCTGCGGGGCAGGGGGGGGGCTGGCTTCCCCACTGGCATGAAATGGAGCTTCATGAACAAGCCGAGCGATGGCAGGTAACGAACAGGTAGAATAAGAGAAAGGTCCAACAGTGCCTCCAATAATGTCAAGATCTGATTTTCATGCATCATTGTTCACCTGGGTAATTACACCGTGCTGAATGCTGTACATGTTTGTGTCCTAGGCCTAAGTACCTGGTGGTGAATGCTGATGAGGGGGAGCCAGGGACTTGTAAAGACCGTGAGATAATGCGTCACGACCCCCATAAGCTAATAGAGGGCTGCCTGGTTGCCGGAAGGGCCATGGGCGCCCGAGCTGCATACATCTACATCAGAGGAGAGTTCTATAATGAATCATCCAATCTACAGGTATACAATAATAATGATAAATTAATGGCCTGCCAGTCCATATTGGACTTGGTGTAGCTTAAGTGATATATGTCCTCTAATATTGGCATCTCTCTTCTCTCCTAGGTGGCAATAAATGAGGCATACAAAGCAGGGCTGATAGGGAAGAATGCCTGTGGCTCGGGATACGACTTTGATGTGTTTGTGATGCGAGGAGCAGGAGCCTACATCTGTGGGGAGGAAACAGCTCTCATTGAGTCTCTTGAGGGCAAGCAAGGGAAACCCCGTCTCAAACCACCATTCCCCGCAGACATTGGTGAGAAAAAAAAAAGCTCAACAGCCTCCAACAGCTCATCTTTGCATATCATTTCCTACAGGGGCCAGTTATGCTTGATGTAGTTCAACATCATAATTACAGTGTCAGATGTTTATTTACAGCTTTTGTGTCCCTCTCCCTTAAGGGGTATTCGGATGCCCGACGACAGTTTCCAATGTGGAGACGGTTGCCGTGGCGCCTGCGATCTGCCGTCGAGGTGGAGCTTGGTTCGCCAGCTTTGGGAGAGAGAGGAACTCTGGGACCAAGCTGTTTAACATTTCTGGTCATGTGAATACACCATGCACAGTGGAGGAAGAGATGTCTATTCCTCTGAGAGAGCTCTTAGAGAGGCATGCAGGTGTGTGTTTATAGTTTGCCACGGTGTTGACACTAGTTTTTTTATGAGCCTGAAAAAACTTCATCTCCTGTCGTATGATTGGTGCAGGAGGAGTGAGGGGCGGCTGGGACAATCTATTAGGAGTAATCCCAGGGGGCTCCTCCACTCCCATCATCCCCCGCCACGTCTGTGATGATGTTCTGATGGATTTTGATGACCTGGTCCGTGCAGAGACTGCCCTGGGCACTGCTGCCGTCATTGTCATGGATAAATCGGTAAATGAATAATTCCTGCATAATATGCATGAAACAATTCACCAAACCATCTGTGACCCATAAAAGTAAGTTGTGTGAAACAATCCCTGAAATGTATTTTTGCACCAGACTGATGTGATCCGAGCCATTGCACGTTTAGTAGAGTTCTACAAGCATGAGAGCTGTGGGCAGTGCACCCCCTGCAGAGAGGGTAAGGAACTGTAAAAACTTGCATTTTAACACTATGGATAGAAAATGCAATGACAAGCTGGTTGGTGCTTCATCATCTCACCTTTTCCCTTGTATAAGCAGCTAGTTAAGTCTCTGTGCTCCCTCTGTGCCCAGTCTTTTTGTCTCTTCCTCATTTCCCCCTGCAGGAGTGGACTGGATGGATAAGATGATGTGGAGGTTTGTCAAAGGTGAGGCAGCAGTTTCAGAGATCGACATGATCTGGGAGCTGAGCAAGCAGATAGAGGGGCATACCATCTGTGCTCTGGGGGACGGAGCTGCCTGGCCTGTGCAGGTGACGTCTCTCTCTTGGACTGTTTAACTATTCAACAGAAATTAAAGTATATGTGCCCGCAGGACTTAATTGGCACTTGAAGCTGGAATTACAGACACCAGTATTTACATTTCAAGAGCCACTTTGGTCTCTTCTTGAACCTTTTTTTTTTCTCTACAGGGACTGATCCGCCACTTCCGTCCAGTCATGGAGAGCCGCATTACTCATTATAACAAGAAGAACCCTCCCAGAGAGCCAGAGATTGAGATGATCTGAAACTGAATACATTTTGATTTCAGCACTCATCGCTTCATAGCAATTTTACTTTTTACTGACTGGTTCATAAAGCTCCTTTATGCTATACATGTTTTAATTGTGCAGAAAATTTCAAATGAGAGCGTAATTTCATTCTTAGAGTGTGCACAGTGCAAGTCTGATGAATTCTCTTAATGTTACACACAATGTTTGTGCTTCAAATCTCTTCCAATATGTCTTGGATATTTATCACTGCAATAAACACAGTCAACACATTGGCTAGTTTGTGACATGATGGTGAGTAGTGCTTTTTTTTCCAATCTGTGCGGCAACAGCACTAGAAATGAATCTATACAGAGTTTTTGACGACTCCGATATTTGGCACATGTAACAGACTTGACTCGATCTTTATTTCCATGATGTGGCAGTAGACTTTCACCCGGTAACATAAGAAAAATACAAAACAACGAAAAACTCAAACTCGGCAATAAATTAAGTTTATTTATTTCACAAAAAGATGAAATAAATTCAATTGCTTACTACATATTAGTCCATTATGATCTGTACAAAAAGAGTTAAGAATAGCAAAGGATAGTATCACTAATTTGGACAGGGAAAGGAAAAGGGGGTTGAGAAAATGGGAGAAGTTGTGGAGTTCAAATGGAAAGTGGTCAGTGATGCACAACATCATTACCTGGTGAAATTTTTTACGAAGAAATTATATTCAAACGCTTCATCTGGCATGGGTATCATTCCAAACCAAATAAAATTGGAGGCAGAAGATCACTCAATTCACCATCTATAAATCCACAAAACAGTTTGGGGTTTGGGACTTGAAAATGCTCGCCTTCTTCCAGCTATGGTGTGTGCACACAGCAAACCTGAACATGAGTACTTCTGTTCCAAGACATCAGCATGTTCACATGGACCCAAATACTAAAATGATGCCGAGAACAACATATAGTTGTTGATAAACAGTCATCCATGTGATAGGGGAAAATCAAGGAATGGGTGATGAGTGCTGGGAGGAGATGGGCTCAGTTTGTATCCACATCCTGCAGGACTGGGCTGTACAAAGCATTGTGGGGTTTCAGAGTTGCACTGGGCCCCGTCCTGTCTTAGGGTGCCATCCAGAAGGGCATAGGCTGCTGCTGTGCCTGTGTTTTAGCGCGGGGGGGCGGTGGAGGAGGGCAGCGATACCCCTGTGTCCAGCCTGAGGAGGTGGGAGTGGGGAGAACTGCCCCTGGGTTACCTGGCCCCGAGGCTTTGGGGGCAGAGTGGTCTTCCTCTTCATCAGAGGAGTCGCCAGAGTACGCCACCAAACCGGTTTTCATTCGCTTCACCGAGGGCTCTGTAAGAAAGAGGGGGAAGTGGGGGCGGGGAGAAGAATGGAGAAATAGTACAAATGGATAGAGAGGGGGGAGAGAGAGAAAGATGGGAAAGAAAAACAAGCAAAGCAACAGCAACAACCATAGACAACCACATATGTTCCAATTATGTACAAACACATGTTGGGAGAGACAAATAGTTAATACATTTCAATCATAGTTTATGTCAGCAGAGGAGTAGAGGAGGGGAATTGGTCGAAAGCAGCCATTGGTTGGTGGGGAGCGACAGTGTTAGGGCCGTCCAATCGAGCGGAAGGACAGCATCACAGGAAGAGTCGTGCCCCACCCCCAATCAGTATCCAGCATCACCCCAGAGATACATGGAAGAGAAGAAAAACACAGAGAAAAAGAGAAAAACACAAAAACAAGAGAGATTCTTGTTAGTGAGGAAAGCATACAAACGACACACTCCAGACTGATGATGTCATCAGAAAGGGACTGTAAGGTAGGGTGGAGCAGCTCGTCAACAGGTGTGGGGGGGTCCAATGGCATAGAAGGTCAAGGCCTTCAGTCTTAAGCCTCCCTAGACTTCTTTTCAAAGACTGAACAGACAATACTGGTCAAAAGAAGTCTACTCATAGCTCCAACTCACTACCTGGAGGTTTCAAGTCACGGCTGCAGAGTCCTGTAAGAATCATAACAAGCATAAGGGCTAATTTGACCGTGAAGGTGAGTGTGTGTGCAGTGTGGTGAGGGTGTGTGTGTGTGTGTGTGTGTGTTTGTGAGAGAGAAAGAGAGAGACACTAACAGTTTAACTTCCAGAAGAACAAATCTACAACAATAAAAACCTTCCTGGGACAAAATCTCGAATAAAACTACCAAAATCAATCCGCTGGCTCTGAACCAGTGGGAGAATTTAACTTTCTACTCTTCGCTGCTCTACATTAAGGCCATTCTTGTTGCCAGATTTAGATAATGGGGCACAGTCGACAATCGGGAACTGTGCATTTGGGACAGGGATTTGTCAATCCATGGGATAATGCCCTTACCCAGAGGGCCTTGCAGTGCCCTCCTCTCCTCCATCTTGGGTCTCACTCCATTCACAGGCATGGGTGGCGGAGGCATTAACTGCCTACTGGAGAACAAAAAGAGAGAGAGAGAGAGACAGAGTGAGTCACAGATGCTTCTTGACCCCTGTGTGCACCATTGCTCTGGGAAAAAAACTCCTTACCTGTCCCTCTCACTCGGCGGACCAGAGGAACTCGGTGGAGGGGGTCCTGTAGTCTCGGGGCTGCCCAATGGGAAGCCTGCACCTAAATTAGTCATATGAATGGGTCCATGCTATGAGCAGAAAAACACACAGGCACGATTAGCAGACATCCTTTACTAAACCCTTCATCTAAACAACTGTGCTGAAAAATATGACTATAATATCATCAAACTGATAAAATCTGTCATTGCAGGCAATAATAATACACATCTGCGCATTTTTCTTACAGTACTTTTTTTCTGCCACTATTAAACCTTACTGAAAATGACACCTTTTTCTGAAATTCCATAATGCCATTAGAAACACTCAAGCGGATTAACAAGAAACAAGCCACAGTGTCTCAAGCCATACACATAAAGCTTTCACTCATCAATCTGTAGAAGGGACAGGAAATAAATTGGTCTCAGCAGACAGATACAATTCAGACAGTGAGACAGTATAGCAACTAAGGAAAGACACCAGACAACAAATCTGACTCACAGGAGGCAAACTGCACAAGGGGGTAGTAAGAAAAGGAAAGTGATAAAGAAAGAGTGATGGAGGTCTGTAAACATAGAGCTGAGAGAGCCATTGATCACCTGGTATCCCAATAGGCCACTGTCCCTCTCATCTGGTACTTCCTCTGTGAAGCGTCTCTTCTGCGGTGGGTTGGCCGGGGCAGCAGGAGGTGGAGCTTTGGGTGGCGCTGCAGCAGATGGCGGAAAGGGGACAGGAGGAAGAGGCTGTAGGGCGAGGAGAAGTATCAGAACAATTTGATATAGTGTGTTTAAGTGGCCCCATTAGGATTACAATTCAGTCACTGCTGTGCATGTTTGACTAAAATGCATATGGTGGACCATCTCCAAACTAGTGCGCTTAATATGATGAGATGAACAATGTTGAACAATAAACAATGAAATGTTTCATTTCAAAATGCATTTTTTCTATCTAAAATTTATCAGCAAACACAGATTTCATCCACAAAGATAAAAAAAATATGAGCTAAACTTGTAAGGTGAAGTAAAGAGTAATATGTAATTAGTGTTTTTTTTGTAATATTGTTTCTTGTATTATTGCACTTGCAATTTGTTCGAAATAAAGATCAAACGTAAAGAGTAACCCATAATATTACATTTATGCCAACAATTTTTTAAAAGTATGCCCCAGTTTTTAGATTTCCATTAAATGTGAATATGTTGTTTGGTTCTTACCTGTGGCAAAGTGCCAGGAGCAGGCGCTGGGGCCGGGGGAAGGGGATACTGAGGGGGCACAGCTGCAGGAGCCCCAGGAGGTATGGGAGGGGGCACAGTATAAGGGGGAGGGACAGGTTGAGGTTGAGGTGGGGGGACAGGCATGGGGAAGCCTGGCTGG
>OMKZ01021965.1:0-12765 GCA_900302535.1 Neoniphon sammara | reverse complement strand
TGGTGTGACCGCATAGAGCTCTGGGTAATAACTGCAGTGGGAACGTTATGCTCAGAGGTAGCCAGGCCAGGTAAATGGAAACACATGGTAGGCAGCACGGACGACAGAGAGAGCCCCCACTGCTTCAAGAATAATGGGCATCGCAGTAGAAAGGATCCATGAGCTCCCTTTACAAATACTTTAGGTCTGTGTCTCCTCAACCTGTTGTTGTTATTAATGCACTAAAACTTATAAGAGTTTCTTGGCTCCCTCTGTAACCCCTGTTTTGTCTTCATTTCATTTTTCTGCATGTATGCTCTTTATGTGCAAACAAATAAACCCAAACCTTGCTTTCCTCATGTAATTCAATATCATTTTATATTACATGTAAAGTGGAATTTCTCATATTAATCCCCAGAGTAGTGGGAATTATGTACCGTGTTGTCGTGTAGACACCGAAGTTATTAAATGTCAAAATGAAGACAAACCACAGTTAATAGAAGATAATGGCCTCGCTGTGACCTGAGAAGACAAAGAAAAACACCATTAATCAGACATGTAATATGAGACTGGCTTTTTACATTCAGTGATGAAATTTAAATATATAGAAAATTAAATGTTTTGTTAAAAAGCTACCTTGATTCAATTAAGTTTTAAGCGTGATAGTTTATAATAATAGACTTAAGAGTGATTTCACAAGATTCATTAGCATACGACAAGAGATAAGACATTTAGGTGTCCTGTTTTTTTGTCCAGTGCTGCATTTTGTTGCCTCTGTAAGTTTCCCAGTTCTTCTAAACCCCAGTGTCTTTCAAAATCATTGGTCTTCCTCCCTCTATATGCACCCCCCCTATTTTTCTGACCGAAGCTCCACACTCATGCGATGCCCCCCGACACTGTTTTGTCCCATCATCCCATCCCCAACCTCACTCCTCTCTGTCAAACAACAATATTTGCTCATCTGCGTCAAAGAGCAGCAGGGTTTGCAATACAATACAGTGCAGCCTTTGAGTCAGACAGACGGAGACAGGGCTGTGCAACAGGGAGACGCAGAAACATTAGGCCGTAACTATATATAAGGACGGGGAAAGACCCTCTTGAGTCGCAGACACATTGACACAGACACACAAACAAAACTGTGAATGCAAACTCAAGGATTTTCTTCCTTCCAGAACTATTGGCTTTCTTCTGTTCAGCGCAATGTCTTATCTTAGGTGTAGGCTCACCTTTTACCATCTATTTTTGAGCTACACTGTCCTTCCTGTTGCTCTTTACGTTGGAATCTCAACTTGTTTTTGTTGTTTTTCCCTGCTTCTTCCATTTGTTATGACCATAAACACTATAACATATAATTTCAGAAAAGATCCCCCCCAATCATCTTTTCTACCTATAGAGCTCTTGACACAGAGTGAAATACACAAAGCATACTCTTTATTCAAGGCTATATATTATGCAATGTCATAAACATCAGATAGAATAAACACAGCTTAAGGCCATGCAAAGCATTGCATGATTCATAACAAAAAAATACCCTTTTCAAACACAACATGCAGGGTGCGATTAAAAAACAAACAAATTCATGGGTTTTAAATGTGTGACAGCTCAAGGGCAGCAAGGCAAAAAGGGCTCCGCTCAAACATAATTCACTGTGTCAACAAACATCTATGTCCTGACCAGTTACAAGCAGTTATTCAAAAACATTTTTTGATAATGCTCTAAAATCAACCAGAAGTGCACAAGGAATTACTGTAGTAACAGCTCACCTAAAAAAACCAAGCATATTACTTGAAAATAGTCACAAAGTAGTTCATGATAATAGTCCATTAAACTTCGATGCTTATAAAACGAAGTGATGGCAAATGTTTGTTACTACAGTAATTAAGGAAATTATATTTGATATTACCAATATAAAAAAATGCAGATAAAGCATTCTTTTGGTGACAGATCTTACACAGATTGTCATTTTGCACTGTTAAAAACCTAAACATTCAATTTTAATCTCCTGCGAGGAAATTTTGTCTTTTCACAAAGTATACATTTCACAAAGTATATACAAAGTATACAAAGTGCTATCATTTGCTCCCTTGTTCAGCTCCTCTTAAGTTGCAGGCTAACTGAATGCTTTTTGGTTGCTATTATGGCACGCATACAGCATTCATATGAGACCCGTTGCACACATACTCGTGGGACATATACAGTACACACACAAACACACATTATGGTCTCTGCTGTTCACAAGACATGCACACTACTGCAGTGGGCTGCTCTTGCGGCAGAGCTGGTTTGTTGATGTCAGAGTTTGGCGGTTTCGTCTGCGTTTTCCAGTCAATAGTGTGTAAAAGAATGGATTCACACAAGAGTTTCCATACGTCAGCCCTGTGAGGATCCGGTTCACTGTCACCTGCGTTCCCACTGGTACTGTGCGCAGCATGTCGGGTTGGTACAGAGGCAGCAGCTGCCAGATCCAGAAAGGGAGGAAACAGGCCCAAAAGGCCAGGACAATGCCCAAGATGAGGAGCAGGACTTTGGGTTTGGGAGCTCGGGGAGGGCAAGCAGTACTGCCCCCACTGGCCCAGGCTGGCTGAGTTTGGGACACCCAGTAAAGCCGGCCTAGAGTCGCATATAGTGCTCCAATGGCCAGCCCAGGACCGAGAATGCTGGTGCAGAATAGCACGCTCAGATAGGCCTTGGAACTCTGCTCGTCCCACGCCGGCACGCAGAGCTGCTCCTCCTGGTTCTCCCCATTCTCCAGGTGCAGGGTGATCATCATGGGCAGGCTAAGAGCCACTGCTAGCCCCCAGGCCAGGCCCACACGCAGCAAGCCAGAAGAGTTGGAGGAGGAGGTGTGCAGGGGATGGGCCACAGCGCGGTAGCGGTCCAGACTCATGGCTGTGAGAGTAAAGATGGAGGCGTGCATGGTGAGGAGGTCCAGGCTCAGGAGGAGGCGGCAGCCAAGTTCCCCAAAGGCCCAGCCGGACGCCAGGCTGTCGTACACAATGAAGGGAGCCGTGAAAAGGTAGAGCAGGTCAGCAAGAGCGAGGCTCAGCACCTGGAGATGCAGGGAAGAGGAGGAGGTAGAAGAGGAGGAGATGGGGGAAGAGGAAGGGGAGGAGGAGTTGGCAAGGCAGGATGGTACAGGTACTCTTACTAAGCAGCAGGTTGCTCCTGCTCCATGTCTCCTCCTACCTCTCCTGCGCCTTAGAAGGAGGCCCAGAGTGTACAGGTTCCCTGTGATTCCCAGCAGGGAGAGGAGGGAAAGGAGGGAGCAGAACAGAGCAGTGGAAGCCAGGCTCGGGGATGGAGAGATGGAAGGAGAGGAAGAGGGCACTGAGAAATTGGGGATGAAAGGGAAGGTGTATGGAGAGGGCGGAGGAACAGAGCCCGAAAGCTCCATGGTGTCAAATTAAAAAAGCTTTGGAAGTTGAAATGGATACAGGCAGCGTTAAAAGGCAAGAAACTATTTGAGTAAAGAGATGCTAAGTACAAGAAGTTTAATCACAGACAGAGGGAATGGAAGAGGGTGGATTAGGTCAAAGGGGGAGAGAGGTGGGAGAGAAAATTGACAACTGTCAGTTTAAGTGGACCCCAGGAAGCCTAATGGGGATCCAAATAAAGAATAATAAAGAATAATTAAGTAATTGTTGACTGTTTACCTCTTTTTTCTGTTGTCCTTGGAGGTTTTGTTTGTTAACAGAAGGGCTGGAGACAACAGTTTTGTGGAGCTGGTGTTGATCTGTGATTGTGATAATGTCGCAGCAGGAGGATGATTCACCCATAGGCTACATGTCAATAATGACACCAGATAGACAAAGTTGTATAAACATTTAAGCCTGGTGGAAATCATGTCAGCAAAAATAATGGCTTACGTTTTTATGAATCTGCGCTGGCTGGCACAGCCTTTACACTTTTATATTTTCTTGGGGAGCCAGGGGAGCCTGTCATGCTGTTTTTTAAATAATTGGATTTTCAAAGTAGGAGGGCTCCAATGGAAGGTTGTAAATCTGGACAAAACCCCTGAAGGCCTGTTCCTTGTTAAGGTCAACAGTGGGGCAACAATTTCATGGGACATGAGCATGATAAGCGTCGAGAAAGCTAATATGTCATGTTGTAGAAATTGAACGCGATTCACGCAAACAAATACAAACTTTTTTCTTTTTCTTTTTTTCTTTTTACGTTTGCGCATCGGAGTTTGTGGACGTGCAGCACGGGGCGCATAGCGTCATGCTGTCACCACATTTCCAACATTCTTCTCGCCGGTTCATGACATTCCGCCGAATGTGAAGGTGGCAAGAGGGACAGTTAGTACAGGACTGAGGAGTCACGGCAGGTCACTGAGTCCTACTCGCCTTTGCAATTCAAAAATGAAAGGCCAAATAAAAATCTGAACCAGCTATATCCAAGTACATATTTATGCTACTCCAGAAGAAGAGTCTTGATTTTGGCTATAAGATATTTTGCTTCATGCTATTTATCGATTGTGACACAGGCCTTGGTTGTACACGATGCTCCTCTTTTAAGAAATGCAATTCACTGAAGAAATGTAATATGCAGTTACATCAAAGCGGACTCGGGGGGTAAATCTGCCAGACAGAAACGGCCTACATGACACATGTTGACCCACCCGCACCGGGGTTAAGAGCTACTGTTGAACTGTAGAGGAGCAGCCAAACCCCCGCGGCGCGGCGCGCCTCAATACCTTTAACGGGTACCTTTAAATAACAGCTATGTTTTCTTCATGACACATGGCCTTTTCATTCAGGCAATGTTTTCGGGAAGAAGTTTCCATTTAACTTGCTTCTTTTGCATAAATGGCCAGTTCAGTAGTCCGTATAAGGCGCAAAAATATGTTTATATCGTTTAGGCGGATTTGTTTTATATATAGACATACAAACAAAAAGTTATATAATTCAGAGTTGCCTAAAACAACATGTCTTTGCCAGACATATTTGAATATGATTGTGTTAGTAAGCCTAATTTATGAAGATTAATTGTAGCCTACTGAAAAAAATGGCCAGGTATATGCTATGGATACACATAGCGTTGGTTACACCCAGCCTATTTGAGTTCAAATGGATTAGCCCACTATTCTGAGATATCTGTAATAAATACAAAATTTATACGTGAGAAAGATATGATGTGCCTTAAACAGTAAAAAAAATTGCAAATTGATCTATACATCCTATGGGTTGGCCTATACATCCTCCTCGCAATTACTAGAAATCAGATAAAGATTATTTTTCTTGAGCTCACCTCTGACGAACTTAATTCCAGACGCTGCAAAAAATAATTCCGTTCCATGGATTTGTTGGATAAAATTCAGTTTCCATTTCTTTTTTATGCTGATCTGTAGAATTCCTTCTGACCTCTCCGGGCTCGAAATTAAAATAGTTTTTGTCTAAAGCAGGAGAAGGTGGTAGTTGTGGTGTTGGTGGTGCGGAGATATTCTTCTTCCTCCAAACTTTGAGTTGATCTCCTGTCTTCTACTGCCTGTGCGCCGCCAGACTCTCGGCTCACTCTTTGATGTGTCTGAGTCCACGGGAGAGGAGCTGAACGCGCGTGCAGGGGTGGAGGGGGTGGGATGGGATGCGGAGGGGGCTAATCCTGCACAGTGCTTAGTATTTATGCAATTATAGCATATCTCATCAATTTACTTAAATAAGCAATAAATCGGTTAAATGCCGAGTAGCCATTCTGATAAGAGATTTCACTCTCCACTGCTACCTATTTACAGGCCAAGGGACAGGCAACAGAAATGTTAAATGGGTGTCACTGATGGAAAAATTGGGGTCTGGGGGTAAAGGTGTATCTATTTGGGGCTGTTATAAAAATATGAGAGACCATGTAACAAACAGATTTAGTCTGACAGACATGTACTTTATGGTCATTGCTGTTGGCTCATTTCAGATGAATTAGGATTGAAAATGTATCTTAGTTTAAGCAGCCAAGTTCTCTGCTCAGTGGTGCAATTAGAATTTGAAAAATACAAATAATATCCATCATAATGTGTGTTGACCCTGCTTGAATTATTTCATTTTATGGCCAGGTTGGGGGGATGAATTTAAGCTTGATCACACTTGTGAAATTTCAAGCTTGACTTGATGACTCTCTAATGGATTCAGTGCCTTTGAGCCAGGGATAAATCTCAATGCAAACTCACCGCAACAGTTTTCCAATAAAGTTAAGCATCTGACCATAAATGGTATCACAGCAACATATTTTGGCAAATAATCAATTGCTGTTTAAATCACTATTACAGAAACTGCTTGAAGGCTTAACTTTTGAATGCTGTGGATTTATTGTGATCGATTTATTTTACCTGGATGCTTTAGTGTATGGCAGTAAGGGTGTGAATAGATTTACTTATTAATAGTACTGTCAAAGCATTTTGATGTCATGGCTTTAGAAAAAAATACTCATGGTGAAGAACAAACTGTAAAACGTGGCAGACCATTTATCCCATATTTCTTCTTAGTGAAGTTTAAAAACTTCACATAGTCATAATGATGAGGCACTAAAAGCACTTAAACAAAATGATGCACTTCATTATCCAGACTTCCCATGCAATTATATATTCAGAATGATCTAGAGAAGCATTGCCTTTAATAATAGCACATCAATGGAAAATGACAATGCATTATCAATGTTGAGACCTGGATGCTCCCACCAGAAAAAGAATGGCACATGTTATCTGGTGTAACCTGTCATTATTTAATTTCAGTTATTTTTTTATAACCATAGAAAGCAAATTGAGGGCAGTAAGGTAGATTTGTGACTAGAGAGACTGTCCTGTAACCACAAGCTCACAGGTTTGATCCCGATGACAAAGTGTGCCCAAACAAAAACCGAACCCCTACCTTTCTCACTGTAAATTGTTCTGGTTGAGAGTTTCTGCTGAATACCTGAAAACTGTGAGTGTAAATGGAAAGCTGTGTGGTTGCGTCTACCAGTAAGAGAGCTAGTATGAGAATGAATCAGTAGCGCTTTGGCACTTCATGGGAAAGGCAGACGGACAAACATGCTGAGACACCAGCGAAACGTTGTTATTTGCTGTCATTTCATGAAGCCCTGCAATAACTAACGCACCTCAGGTCCGACCCAATGTCAATACCACATCGACTCATATTTAAACACAAGGCGTCTCACACTCCCGCACGGGACTTTATATGGCGATTTGGTGTCTGAATTATGGAGGAGATTAACTGTCCAGTTTGGTGCTCCCCTGTAACAACATTTTTCCATGTCAGGGGAAAGTTCAAATGGTCGGACTAATAAGTGTCCCAACTTAAAGCTCTGATAGCATCACAGAATAAGTGGGTCTTTCGGCAGTTATCAAAAGCAACTTAGGATTGCTTGTTACCCTCCAAGTTGTTTTTGGCCAGGCAATACTGGAACCCACAGCTGTGGTTTGCCAACTCTGTGCTTTGAGACGCTGAACAAGTTGGAAATGATTCAGCAGTGACTAGCCACTAAAATCTGTAGGCTGTATGCCTCACACTAGTGGTAGTGAGTCTCTGCTGGCTGCTTCATACATGTTGGCGTACATAAGATAGACAGAGACAGGCAGTAAAGACGAGAGGGACAAGGGGGGAACGGGGGAACATACCTATCCCCACGGGGTGTGAGGAATTTGAACAAATACCTGGCACAGGCATGCCAAAATAGGAGAGAGGGGGGAGAGGACCTTGGAGGCATGAGAGATGAGAAGCCCGAGCTCCTTCATACAAAGAGATGGACAGGTATTATATTTGAGCTTTTTGGACCGAGATGGAAAAAGAGAGGATGTGGGGGGCAGATTTTTAAAATTAAATGGTATCAGGCACACTCCTGGTTTCAGATTTAGATAGATCTGGAAAGCAGGTGGGAGAAAGATTATATCGACTACAGGAATATATGATGGAGAAGACATTTTGCAATGGATATGGCTTAACTAACATTCAAATGTAAAAAAGTGGCGAGGGGTATATTTATTTGTGTGTATTTATTTTTGTCAGTGCACCACATCAATCTTAACCTGAGCTATGAGCGTTAATTTAACTCTTTAACCCACAGTGAATGTATTTCCTCATATTAAAGGAGTACGCCAATGTTTTAGACAAAATACTTGTTTCTCCGAGTTACCCAGACTAAGACAAGATGTTAGATACCATTTTCACCTCTGTATGTCCAGTGGTTTGGTTCCTATGGGTAGCATTTCCTGTTAGTTTAGCATAAAGACTTGAAGTCTATGGAAGTCAGTAGCCTAGCTCCTTCAAAGTGAAAAAATAAACCTTACAGCAACTCCGAAGCTGTCTTATTTACACAGTGTATCATGTGTATTTGAAATACACATCTTGGAATTTGTTTTAAACACAAGAGTCTATTTAAGAGAAGTTAGATGGTAGGAATTATAACTGCTCAACACAGTGTTCATCGGTTAAAGTTCCTAGGCTAATGACTCCCATAGACTTCAAGTCTTTCTGCTAAGCTAATATGAAATGCCACCCTTAGGAACCGAGCCAGCGGACGTACAGAGGTGAAAATGGTATGGAACATTTTCAGTCTGGTTAAGTTGGTATTTTGCCCAAAACGTATTCCTTTAATTACTCTTCCTCGGTCCTTACAAGGTAGATATTGGAGATCTTTAGAGGAAAACCTCGGCATAATCTGCCGCATGGGAATACCTATTTCTGGCCTGTCATAGTGAATGAAATGATCAAAATGAGGATTGGCTCAGCGATCATAGCTGTATACAAAGGGTTGCATTCTGTGGATACCGTAACACCCATCAAGATAAAGTAATGTACCATTTCAAGATGAGCAGGCTTTGTCATTGTAAACCTAGTCAACCTATAGATTACCTCTATTTATTATGCATTTAAACCTGGACAGGGTTCACTAGTTTGGTAGTTACCATATTCAATTCATATATTACTTCAGTTAATAATTGCTGCATTAATTGAAAGAGGTAACATCACTGTCTGTTGCTCCATTCAGAACTGCATTGTGGAATTCACACACAATGGCCACTAGCTAACAGAACAAGGCCGTGACAATGAATGGATTGTATCAGGGTCTATTCGTTGCACTAAACTGACATATTTCATTATATTAATTTTATGCTTGTCACAAAGAAAAATGCTGTTTGCCACATGCATTCTGGGAGCTGCTGCATCTCAAGTGTCCACATATCATGGGACTGAACGGTCCCTGAGCGGTCTTTGTGCTACTAGGAGTTCGCAGAGGTTAAGAGTGTAAAAACACAATGAAGCTTGAGATCACGCTGACACTCCCTTGAAAAAACAGTCCTTATTATTCTATATATCTTCATCTATTTATGTAGCACAGCTGAATGGAGAGGTTGTAACAAGTCCAATCATGTGGACAGCCACTATATGACAAATTAATACCCAACACGTAACAGCTAACAACTCCCTAACCTTTCCCTGGCTGTCCTTGCTTTCTTTATTCATTTCGTTAATTAGCTTACTCAATTTCTTAGCAAACTGACTGACAAATTGCCTGCTGGTTGAACGTCCCCAGTATTGTAGCTTTGATTAAATGGGCGGACGTTTTCTTGTGTGTGATAAATGGTTGTTGGACCAGGCTGATTCGCAACTTGCAATGAGTTATTGATCCCCCCCATGCCTGTCTGTGTTTACAGCTGCCCGTCACTTTCTCCATTCCCCTAATACCAAGCCAGTGTTTGCACAAAGTGTGACTGCTCTATGATTTAGCATGGTTATGCTGGCTGATATCCCGCTGGTCATCCCTCTTGTTCTTTTTACATGGCTTTGCACAAAAATTATTCAAAGCATTATTCATTTACCTTTGTCTGCCATTTGACTGAGATTTAATAAATAAGATTGTTTGAATTGTTGGCCAACTCCAAAAAGAACATTTTGTATCTTAGGTGTAGTGGCCTTTTTGTCCTTCAGCTGTCTCAGCAGTATTCTTAAGAACTGTCTCCCTGTGTACATTTCGTGGTTGAATATTATATGCATTATTTGCAAGCGTTTATATTTTGTGTGAACAGTCTTCTAAAAACTTTGAACTACAGAGGATCTTTCTTTGATGTTGGCCCCCGATGTCTGCAGAGGACTGACACCACACATTGAACCAATATGCTCTGCCCTTGAAATCATGGAGCATTAGATTTGTACACTGTGTGACCATGACAAAATCTGGAACCTGTTATAGGGTACCGAGCCTGAGTTTGCTGCTCCATCTGCAGAAATCAGATCAGCCTTTCACAAGCCCACGCAGAACGTTATCATAGCAGCCAGCATCGAACTGGCCAGCAGGGAATTGGATTCTTGCTTAGCGAGGGATAAACCCCACCCCCTCAGTATTGTGTCATTGAAAAGTAATAACACAATATTTAAAGACCATACAGAAAGTAATAGCATCCTACTTTTGTTTCCTAAATTTATGTCATCAAGAGCATCCAGCTTCTCTTATCTATGACAAGACTTTTGTTCTATAACATTTTTTTTTCTTTTTACTTCAGAAGCGTTTTCTATAAAAATCACCTGCAAATGTGCAATGTGCTGCAAAAGTGCTGCCTTTTTATCTCCTTTGTTCGAGTGGTTAAGAATCTCTGAAGGGCTCTAACACCCTAAGGTGTGAAGTTCTGCTTCTTTAGTGTCTGCACACCTGCTGATTTTCACTCTTGCCTTTTAATTAGGCCCTTAGAAACCAGATGTGTGGCCCCTGGCCAGTCTGCAGCCATCTAGTCTAATTAGCTAATTACCAGTTTAAAATTAAAACTTGCGGACTCTTTTATCCCCCAAGTCCTAAACTGACACTGGACTCTTCAACTGCAATCATCTTGATGGATACAAAAATTGTATTAACCTGCCCACTGGTGGCTCAAGATCAGTATTGCATCCCCCATGCTCATTCAGGAATAATACTGAAACAATAATGTAATGCTTTATTGATCTCAATAGGGTAGTTCTTGCTAAAGCACAAGGACTGCTTACTGACACAATGGCTTGAACCCGGGGCCTCCAAGTGAATCATGGTCTCCCTTCTCATTTTGCTTACCTGCTGGAGGAATTCCCTGTAAACTATAAAAACTGGAGTGAAGTATGTGTCATATCAATACTCATAGTTACCGCTGTATTGTAAATAAATCACCATAAAAACCGCTGTATGAAAGTGACCCATGACTGAAGCCAAAAAATGGAATTTCTTGCTAACTGTGATGGGCAAGCATTGGTAGATGTATGCTTCACCAGAAGTGAGAATAGTAAACAAGATAGCTCTAATCCACACAAACAGTCATTGTAAATGTTTCTCAGAATTTATTTTACCAAATTCACTCAGATCATGAAATTTCTGGACAGTCATGGAATTTTGAAAAATCTACTGCAGACAGTGAAGTCAGGGAATATAATAGTCTTCGGACAAGTCATGGAAGATCATGGAATTTTGTCAGCATCAGTATTAAAAAAAATAAATAAGAAATCAATAACTGTTTTTTCACCAAATATTTATTTTCCACTGTTCATGTTATGTTCACTTCCCCTGCAGAATAAAACAGAGTGTTAAACATTGATAAGACCTCTGAACCTGAAGTATGTTTAAAATGTGGTCAAGTAAAAAAACAAACAAAAAAACCCCCATGTTTATATAGGTCATGGAAATTCAACATTTTAGTCATGGAAAGTCATGGAAATGTCAGGGAATTTTATATTTGACACTGAGTAACATTAGGTGGGGTTTACCACAAGAGAAGGATTCAGATATTGTCAGTTTTCAATTACTAATAAGTAAGTTGATTTTCAAATACTATGATGTGATTGTCTAAAGTTGCTGGTAGTCCTTTTATTATTTTCTGTTGCAACCCCACCAGTCTGGTACCTATTTAGACTACAACAAACCATGACAGTATTTGCTAATACTATTTGGCCTACATCTGTTCTGATGATATTGGTTCATTCATGCATGTTAAACACATGGGACACTCTGAGTGATCCTCACAGTCTAAATATATTTATTGCTCTCATTTACATCTGTGGCGCTCTAAAATAATTAACTTAAAATAACAATTAGTTTTTTCCTCCTACCCGCTCATCTTTCAGAGAATTTCAGTCTGACATTATCACGGCCCCCACCCTCCTCTCATGGTAGGCAGCACTAAACAGTCCCTCTCTCTCTCTCTCGCTCACTCTCACTCTCACTTGCCCCCCTGGGATATTTTTCCATGGGTCAATTACAATTAGTGTTTTTTTGTGTGTGTGTTTTTCACAAACACTTACGCAAGTTAAAATCACAGAGGCGGGCCAATTGCACACACTACATTCATTTCCATTGATGCAATCTAATTCTGACATTGAGCTGTTAATTTTGTTGTCATTTGATTGTATTATATTGCCATATCAACGTAACAGAGAGTGCCAGCAGATTTAAATTAGGCATGTGCATTTGTAATGATAGATCTGAGGTTTTTTCATAGGCAGGTAGATGCAGAGGTCTCTAATATCCAAAATATCATTTCATAAACAGATCTTTCATGAGCGCTATGGCACAGCATTAGAAATGTTTACTGAAGGAAAGACAGGCATGCTGGGAGTACGACTCAAGGCAAAGTGAAGCCAACTGATTGTTGTGGCTGCATCCTGCATCCTGCTGTTTGCCCTCTGCCATGTCCAGTCTGATCCCTATTTGCATAGAATGACAGAGCTCATGACATCATAGGTCACTCCTTGGGCGCTTCGTCTTAGATTAAATCAGATTAAGCATCAGTAAACACACACACACACACACACAGAGAGAGAGAGAGAGAGAGAGAAGACAACTCAC
>OMKZ01021961.1:1782-12636 GCA_900302535.1 Neoniphon sammara | reverse complement strand
CTGCATATGTCTGTGTTGGGCCACAAAATGTTCTAAATGTTTGAACAGGTTTTGGCCTGGGGGTTATAAGTAAAAGTTACTCTGCACTTCTCTCTCTGTGCCTCTTTCTCTCAGTATGTAGGTCTCCCTCCTGTCGGTGTGATGTGTGAATTTATTCACCCCACCGCTCCACATGACCATCATGCAGCTGTGCAGCCGTGGTAGCAACCGACTTCCTTCTCCTCATCTCCTATCTTTTGCTCTCCTTCCCTCTCCTCTCATGTCGCTCCGCTTGCGATTTTCTTTTTCTCCCCTGCTGGAGCACAGAGTGGTGCAGCTGTGAGCATCACTGGTGAGAGCATAAACTCCAAGGGTGCCATGAGCATTACATCACTCTGGTTGCTACGCAGCGCTAAGTTTAACAGCAACTTGAAAACTATCTAATTGTCTTCAGCAAGCTAACCTGAAGTAAGAGAGGGAATAACATAAAATTAAAGTGGACAAGAGGAAAAAAGGTGATGGCACGACTCAGAAGAACCCATTCTGAAACAGGTGATGGAACATGACACACAGCACTCAGTCTTATCATCCCCTGAACTCCATCTAGATAGGTCCTGTTTCAAGGCCTATTTTTCCTTATGATGTGATCCACTGAGTGCTTATATGAGACATGCTCAACTTGGAGGGCCCTTGACAGTGGCCCCAAACACAATGAATTCCAAACTCTCGATATATAATCAGAAGAAAACGCAAAGCCTGGTGCTGCCAGACCAATTATAATAACTGAAAGAAAGCTGGACATGTTCAGATAAGCATCGCAGTGTTTCCCCTGTATGAATTGAATGAATGATGAGCACCGCTGCTAAAATTTCACACTGTACATAATAATCATGAGGAATGCAAACCACTTGCCCGTTCTCCAGCTGCACGCAGCTGACTGGAGCTAGAAGTGAGCGAATGAAACAAACGGGAGCCCCCATCACACACACAGATACACATAGAAACACACACGCACTTCACTACAGCTAGAAAGAGTGTGTTGCTGTCTAATTTTTCAGCACGCCATGAGCGAATTTCTAAAGGAAACGCAATAAAAATACACTAGCCTATAAAACGGTCAAATCTGCCTCCTGTGCCTGCCAGCTCTTCTGATTTTCCTGCCTCTCCTGCTGTTCTCCTGGAGTTTCAGTTCCCCTGATTTTTTTCCCACAGTTTGATGAAATTTCTAATTTTTCCCATCTGCTGTATTTGTTGGAAATAGTATCATTGCTGTTTCTCAACAGTCAGCAGAATACATTAGAAAATACAGTCTGTATGGTTCCCTTACTGGGAGTTCTCTCTTTCATTTACTTCCAGCACCACTGAAAACACTGTTTTCTGTCCCAGGAAGAACAGCATTATGTTTAGAACTACAATAATTGAAATCTGGATTTGACTCAGTCCGACCATGGTGACCACATAGACTCAACCATTGAAATTTGAAGCCTACTTATTCCACATATTTGTCAGTTGTGTTAGAGAGAGAGAGAGAGCGAGAGAGAGAGAGAGAGAGAGGATGCTCTTGCGGACCGGTGTCGAGACAGCGAAGCTCCTGCACACATTTACGCTTCGCAGGGTTTCACTTCTTTTATATTTCCAGGTGAAGACCGACCTGAGGAACAGGCTACAGGGAGACCATCTGGCCGCCTGTATGTGTCTAAGCATCAAATGAAATGTTCCAACCAGGATGTAGCCTATGCCACTGAGGCTACTTAGTGTTGCTGTGGTGTAGTGTAGTATTGGTGTAGTAGTGAGTCAGTTTTAAGACAGTTGTTACATGTTTTGTTCAATATGTTTATATGTTTCTATTCATGTTCATTTAAAATACTGCACAGTCATTTTCTGTGTTGAGGCATTGCATTCTTTGACATTTATTACAACTACAGCTTTCTGGGCCTCCGGAGCCCTTCTGGTGTCAAAAGCTCAGGGTAAATTAACATGCACTTGACTACATGAACTTGAATAAACCTATCTCCAACTCTGGATTGTGAGGTAGTTTTAAATCATTCCTTCACCGGTGCACACAGATAGCCTATGGGTCCCCACATTGTGGGCTTGTGGGCGTTTGCACAAGAGCACCGCTGCTGAAAAAAATCCTAGGGGAAACACTGCATCCTATATGATTACCAAACTGGACTCACTCTACACTGAGTCTACGGTGACCCAAATTCAGACTATGTTCTATATCTTCTTTTATCAGCAATCTAATGGGCTTATATAACAAGAGGGGAAGTATTGTGAAAGATGAAGAGGCTGTTGTCATACTGAACCTTCTATGCCAAATGTGTATTTCATTACTGTGTAACACACATGATACATTGTGTAAATAAGGCAGCTTCGGAGTCGCTGTAAGGTTTATTTATCTCACTTTGATGGAGCTAGGCTAATGACTTATGTAGACTTCAAGTCTTTATGCTAAGCTAACACAAAATGCGAACCATCAGACCCAAACCAGTGGACGCACAGAGGTGAAAATGGTATCGAACATCCTGTCTCAGTCTGGGTAATTCAGAAAAGTGGTATTTTGCCCAAAACATTGGAGTATTCCTTTAAGAATAGTTTATTACGCTCATATCCTAATTTATCAGTTTGATTCCATTTACTACAATATAGGTATCAAAGTTTTAAAATGATTAAAAATCTAGCTGTAGAATTGAGAATAAATTAAGATTTATGTGAGCCTTTATAGTTGGGTAAACTGATATGAGTTAGGTTTACTCCACTACTTTATCTATTATGCATTATCAAATAAGAGTTACCTTATTATCTTGGATGACCTTAATACTGAAATGTTTGGGAAACTCACATGCTGTGCAATAACCATGTGAGGCAGTTCCACGGGAATCATTTCAGTTATTCTGCAAACCAAGTCTGGGAATGTTTCCATGATTGGACCGCTATAGAGTGAATGAATTGTGGTTTAACAAGGCTGCAACACGTACAGATTGTTTCACGGTGCATTGACTTTAATATTCCAACATGCGTTTCATTTCAGCAGCGTGAGAGTGACAAAGAGAGAGGCAGGGAGAGTTGCTGTGGGTAGAAAGATAGACTTCCTTCTTTGTTTCATGCACATATTCAAATCCCAAAAAACAACTTTTAATCCAAGCTTATGCCTACATCAGTGTGAGATCTGTTCATTGGTACTCTTTAGTAGCAGAGCACTGTTTTTTTCTGTAGAACTGTATGACTTTGTGCACATATTGCACACTGTCTTTGAGAGTCTTGAAAAGTACTTTCAAATGATTCTATTCTATTCTATTAAGGAACACCTAATTATCATTGTAGCATTTTATATTTACATTATATAGTCTTATAAAATATGACTATTTGATTGATTTTTGCTCATAACTTTATATGAAATACCTCACAAAATGCCAAAAGCTCCTTCTAGATGATAGAAAAAGGAGATGACTGCAGAGGAGGGGAAAGAAGGCACCATGGAACAAATGTCCTCATTAACTGTTAAATGTAATGTTTTCTGCCTTTTCTCACTAAAGTTGTTGTTATTGTGTTGTTAATGTTGAGAAACAATTGCATGACCATTAAGTCCATTTGTCCTAAACCACCAGAATGTGAACAAACTAATCACAGCTAACACAAGCTGACCACATGTTGTGATGGGAGGTGCCCATTTGATAACTCCAGCAACATACCTGCACTCACACACTCAACACTTGGATTGGGTTGGTGGCGAATGGTGTTGATGGCCCTGTAGAATTATGACAGTATAGCCTAATGTCCTTTGTAGTCACCGTTTGTGGACAGTTTCATCATTCTTTTGAATTGGGTTTCTGTCTGAATGCTTAACTCGTGGTGCAGAGGATTGCAGCATCAAATCCTGGATCGGTAAATGCCAGCGTGTTAGCATTTTGTGACTCAAGCCAGTGACAGCTGTCTGACAACAGAAAGATATAGTCAACGATAATACTTAAACTTGAGTTTCATTGAAACTCAGAATAAATGATGACAGACTGATGTTACGCTGCCCATATGGGAATATCTGTCAAAGTGACTTGATGGTTAAAAGCAACAGTTTGGGAGTGTTCATGCATTCAAACTCGTTTGAAGCTGTCAAATGCCATGATTGATGTTTTATGCAGACTTTGGTGGCTCCTGATCGCATGTGTCACACTTGACACACATGGTACAGTGTAGCTTAGTTCATGTTTTCACAGCAAATTAAACACTGTAATGTCAACCACAAAAAAAGTAAGTAGTTTTGTGACCTTTGATGTGATGTGACTTAATACACTTAAATTAAAATAACATCTCTGCATGTACACTGACGCTCCTTGCCGCATAATTGGGGTGAAAAGGGTTTCTGCATAGGTGTTGTGTGTCTGACAAGAATCTCAGTTTGGCATCAAGTCAGTGTGATCTCCATGCTCTAAATGGTTAATCATTCATTTGCACAGGAATTCAATGACATGTACGACATCAGTGTAGAGGCATATTGAGTTCTTTAAATTTGCACTTTACAGTCATGTTACATTTGACTATAAAAGATGTTTTTTTTGCAGTGTATGTCATTCACTAAAGTAGACTATTTCCTTATTGTAGACATAGATAGACATTTGGATCTATCACCAATTTCCAAATTAGTATTTACCACCTGAGAGCTGAGATGAGCATTTTTTTGTTGTTTGAAATATTTATTATCAGCATTTACCATTCAACAGTATTTTTTATGTAGTACTTAACCGCTAACACTGGATGTGAACTTGATTTTTAATAAAGACATTCAGATTCGTTTCAACCAGAGGACGTGAACGCAACAGGAGCTGGAGTTGAAGGAAACCCGCGTTCCCTTACCTGGTTTTACAAACCTAAAAACTACAATACCCAGGAGCGCCTTCACTCCGAATCCCTTCCCCCTGATTGGTCGACTCAGAATCCAATCGTTAGCAAGATACGTGTCTGGCCGCCAGAGCATCGTTCCGTCATGGCGTCTGTATGGGCTAAATCCTTCGCAAACCTGTCGGTTTTGTCCGTTTTCTTTCTCCTGCTGCTATGTCTGCCACCCGGGGGAGGACAGAAGAAGAAGGAGGTAACGTTCTCTCTTCCTAAGTGTATTTTTCAGTATATATTGTTGTTTTGTTAGCGCAAAGGAGTCTGACAGTTGAGAATACGCCGGTGCATAGCGGCGTCAAGCTAGCCAGGGTTATTCAAAGTCAGACCGGAAAACAACCAACATTGACGTCAAAATAAAAGCGTGAAAGATGTTAACAGTAAAAACTTGACTCCAGATAGCAAAGCGCTGATTCTTTAGCTTAGGAAACAGATTTAGTACTACGATGCACTCGTCTCATTTTATTGATCATACAGACATATTTCCATGTTGTCTGGCGTAAGCGTTGGGACATAATCTTTTTCCCGCGTTTTGTAGTGTCGTACATGGTGTTGTAAATATGGCGGAAAATAACATTTTAGATTTGCTTATCAGGATTTCCTCTTATTTCTACTTGTACGTATTCTTAACTTTTGCTAGTTATCAACGTTGCGGCGCATGATGGCGAATAAGGCTTGTATTTTGAAAATCTGAACAGGACCCGCTTGTCATTTTGGGTGACTTGACTTTAGTGTTGTGGCTGTGGCTCGGTGAGAGCCACAGCAGAGTAGCGACAATATTTGACTGCTGCTGACGTTCGCGTTTCTGCAGTGCTTGGAGTTGTCGCATATTACGAATAATATTGGTGGTTTTGTTCATGTGGACTGAGTACATTCAGGTTGTGTCGGAATGAAAATATATCTGCTTTAGCTGAAACGGAAGACGGAAGAAGGTGCTGTGGCCTGTGTTGATGCTTCCTGTAATTTGTCACGGTGCTGCTGTTCGGCCCGATGTTGCTGCCTACTCTCTCAGTGTTTCTGTTCACTAGCATTGCGCTTTGGCTATTTTACACGTGATGCGTGTATTTTGAAACCTGATGACGATAACGATGAACACAATAACATTACATGATTTCATACACCGAATGCACAAAATGTTAGTGACATCTTCCTGCAGCCCGTTTTTCACAATCCACATCTCATTTGTCTCATAACTGAGAAGTATTTACCCAACTTTTTTACCCCTCCCCCTTAGTAATTGTCATTTTATCAGGGACATCAGTAAGGGATAATGGCTTTTGCCTGAATTCATATAATCAGTGAAAACAGTAATGGAAATTGGAATGGAAAGAGTTCATAATAATTTGTTCTTTCGGTGTTTATCCAGCATTTTAGACTTGATTCATTTTTCCCTTTCAATATAGCTTCAATATAGCTTAAAAAAGTAAACCTTATGCATATTTGGTGAATGTTTTCCACTTACAGCACCATGAGTGCATACATTTTTAGTACAGGTGGCCCCTGAGGGAACCAAACCTCAAACCTTGTCAGAAGTAGTGCCATGCTCAAGTGAGCCACATGATGATTGATGGAATTGATCGTTATGATGTTATCATTATGGTTGTTACTTTGACTATTGACAACCTATAAGATCTGATTAATTTCAAGTTATTGTTACCATTATGTGTTAATGCTGCTGAAGATACTTCCTGTTTTGGTTTAATGCACTGCCTATTGCTTTGCTCACACAAGGAATTTGAACCAGCTCACTGTGTTGTTTGGACTTTGTGTTGTACTACTTCATCAGCACCTTTCTGCTCTAGTCATTTTGCATATGAATAGATTATTGAATGAGTGGACAAATGTGTGACAGGAGAACAAATATTTGAATGAATGAATGAAGAACTGCATGGGTGAACATAGAGCTGATTGAGGGGAAGAATAAACTGATGAGTAAATGAACAGATTAACTACTGAATGAGAGGAAGAATGAATAAATTAATGAGACTGTCAATTTGGAGTGCCCTGCAGCTACATGAGCATATATTTTTAATTATTTATTTTATTTTTTTCTAGAATTAATCAAAATAACCTACAAAGTTATCAGTTTATGCTAAAAACTCACTTGAAGTTGGATCATTAATATTTTAATTGTGTCTTGCAAATTTAAACAGTCAATAAGTTGGTGGTATTGTTTGTTTGTCATTGTATTCAGAGAACATGATTAAATGTGGAGCGAAATACAGGGTCATAATCAGAAGCGGACAGCAGTCTGTTCTTTTGCCACCTACTTAACTGTTGATTTAAAACCCACATTACACTGTGCATGAGTCAGCAGCAAAAATATGAACTTGATCTACCTGTCACATCACTTACACTTTAAAATGTACATTCAGACTTTTTCGTGGTGCAAAATCTTTTCTGTATTTTAACGTTGAAGAGGATCTCAGTTTCTTAATCAATTAAATTGATCTCCATGTTCGGTTTCTATCCATCAAAGTTCAGAGAGGATAAACCTATTCTGTGAACTGAAACCAAAGGATATTATCTGTAAAAGTTGCAACCAGGGTTCTGAAACTACTGAAATGTACAAAGGTATTATACTTACTAGAACAATTTTATTTCAATTTTTATTCATCCAGGCAAGGTTTGGTGAACATCAGCGTTTTTTGTTTTTTTTTAACAGCAGCACTGTGCTTCAGACATTCACACACTTCCACAAAGTTACACCTGGGATTTGCCCAGTTCAACTGAACTTTCAACTTTTGGCCGCTGTGAGTTGCGCTGATATGTTTTTTGCGACAGATACTGATATCAAATATTTTCACACCTATAACAACTGATAACTGATATGCATTTTTGTAAAAATTATAGGACAAATGCTGGGGCAAAACAGATTCTGCTTAAGACAAACCTGTCTGCAGGTTTGTCTTAAAATTGTTAGAGCTTGACATCATATTGGTGTTTTTCTAAATGTTTTAGTCTATTTCTGTTTTGACAACTGAATTAACTGACATTCCACAAAAATACCAATTCCACAATTAGCCAGAAAAAGTTACCAATACCCATATTGCTTGTACAGCTGATAACAGCAGACACTGATTTTCGGGGCTTCCCCTAGATGTTCATAGGTGTGGTGCCCCGCCACACCTAACATCAGTGAAACAAAAATACAATAAAACCAAAGATGAACAAGTGCATAGTTTGAAACGACGACGCCCCCTGGGCCCACTGGTGGTGCTAGAGGGAAGGTCCTGAGGTCATGAAAATTGTCAGGTTTCATTCTCTAGCCAAGTCACAAAAACTGCAGACAAACGCTTAAGTTTTCACAGTAATGGGAATTTTAACATGACTTTGCATTTTGTTTAGGCGTACTGAATTGATCTGCACAGGTAGATGCGATCAGGCTCTTTCAGCCTCAGCTCAACAAACAAGATATCATTAATTGGTTAGTTAGGCCTCGCAGGCCTCGAAGTCACAATCCAGAAGAAAAAGCAGAAATCTTAATTAAGCTGTTTTCAGACAGGAAATGTTAGAGAAAATAGCCAGAGCCAGGCACAGTCAGCTGGTGATGTGACAAACAAATGATCAAACAGGTGGACACTAGCTGGCTGCTCCTGTTGCCAGAGTGACCCCCGCCTCGCCCAACTAGTCTTCAGGGGGAAACCCTCTATGTGTGCATCCCTAGTTGTAGTTTGCTCAAGGCCTCTGCAGCAGTTAATGAATGAGTCAGGGACAGTGTTTTTCAATCACTTGCCTTGCCGAAAATTAATCCAGCTGCTCTGGTTATCTGCCAGTCTCGCCGCCTTGTCCATGTATGCTAAGTGGCTCATGACCCCAGTATTTTTGGCATTTATATAGAGTGCTAACTCTGCCTACCTGGTGTTCTGCTGGCACACTCGCATGCAAATAGAGTGCAGCCATTTTTTTGCAAGGACCTGTTTGAAATCTCTGGAAGGGGCGTGGACTTGTTTTGACTGAGATTGTTATTATTGGAGAAAGTCATCCATCACTTTCTGATATGAGCTGTTTCAGGCAAAGTTTTGAAAATGACTGAGGTCATGAGGTCACTGGAAGGGGCTGTAAATGTTGGTCCTGGGCAGTAGTAGCCCAAGCTCTTCTTTCTGACTGGAGTTAATATATTTTGTCCGGCAACATTAAACTTTTGTCCATCCTGCCTGGAAGATTTGAATGTCTTCTTGCTGGTTTCAGCTGCATAGCAGTCTGTGGATGGATTGCTTTGGGTAGTATCACTGGGCTGATGTAGCTGCTAGCAGACAGGAGGTAGGGAAGCACACTTAAATGCACACACACACGCACGCACGCACGCACGCACACACACACACACACACACTATATGAGCCACAGGAGAGATATTGAGGGGTTATAATGTGAGAAATGTACTTTCCCAGTCGCCTGCCTGGAGCTATGGCGGAGGGAAGGAGGAGGCGGAGGAAGATCTTATTTAGCTGGAAATGGACAAAATGGTGAAGCAGCATTTTGTATTCCTCTCCCTAACTCATTCTCTTGCTCCCTGCCCTCCCTTTCGCTGTTGCCCCGTTCACCTTACACTCTAGCAAATCAGGAAATATACTCTCTTTGTCTCTAAATGACCCCTCTGAGGGTCAGTGGAAGACCCCAGAGCAGTAATAGTGGCAGTACTTTTTCTAGCCGCTCTATTTCAGTCTTAGAAAGTTTAATATACTTGTGGTGAACTCAGTGCATTCATTCTCTTCTCATTTTCTGAATCTGTCCTAATCAGGATGTATGTATGGAGGTGTAGACCGTAAAAGAAGGGTGGAGAATGCGGAAAAGAAATCTAGGAGTGAGGTATAGGAAGAGGAGAAATTAGTTGTGGAGAAGGAAGGTGAGGAAGTGAGGTGACAAGACAGTAACAGACAAGGAGAAAGAAAGGAATGAAGGGGAAAAAAAATCCAAAGTCAGTCAACAGGGTCAGGCCCCCTCCCCTGCAAATCTATATTCTGTATGCCCTTCGGGGAGTGGGAGAAATAGCCACAGAGAGGAAGAGAATATTTATATCTCTTCAGTGCTCCCTCGTTCATCACCCTGGCTTGGCTAGATATTATATCCAGCTTGTGTTTTGTTTCTGTCCTAAGGCTGACTACAGCACAAAGAAAAAAACAATGTAAGCACTTCCCATACCCAGGGATATAGAAAGGAGGGTGAAGAGAAAGAAAGTCAGGGGCAGAAAAAGACCGAGAGAAGGTGAATTAAAGAGAGCGAAAGAGTTATATATCTACAGAGAGCCTGACAGAGATTGCAAAGTTGTGGACTTGCCACCACACCCAGGGACCAGTCTAATAAGTGAATCAGAATAATCAGAGGCCTGCCTGCCTCTGCACACTGTGGCACTATAAACGAGCTGTAAGGCCCTTCAGGGCATAGCCTGCGCTACTTGCTGAGTTTAGACTGGAGCTTATGAGGCTAAACACTGTGTAAGCAGTATTGACTCTTGGTGTTCTGCCTGGCTTATACGTTGGAGAATAAACCATAGCTCACCGTTTATGTGTTTTGCACTGTGTTTTTCTGCCCATGGATTTTAGGGGTGAATTATAGTACAATAGTGTCCTGCAGAAACCTTATATCTCAGCATTTCATGAGCTCAGGAGTAATCTGGCTGATTTTCACCACTAATGCTGATGTATTTTTTGACATGATGCAGTGAGTTAAATGCTATGTGTAAGATGTATCTCTTGGAAGTGGGGAAAAAGCCATAATTACAATGCAAAATGAAGTACTCTTAACCAAATTAAGCATTTATTGCAGTTCTGTGAGGAGAGAAATGATCTCAAACTGTCTTAAAGACTCCCAGAAGCCGCTCCCACGAGGAGGACAGGGACTCAAAAAATTCACAAACATTCATAGAATGATGCATGAAAACTGCAGTATCCACAGGTTCGCACAGCACAGCACAGCACAGCACAGCACAGCACAGCACAGCACAGCACAGCACAGCACAACACAACACAACACAACACAACACAA
>OMKZ01021960.1:8110-30494 GCA_900302535.1 Neoniphon sammara | reverse complement strand
CTCATCTTCTTTGTCTTCGCCTTCATGTATTGTGAATGGGTTGCAGCAGCGGGCCTCACCTCTTTTACACTTGCAATAGTCAGTGCAATTGAGACTTGCAGCACGGCAGCTGCAGTTTGTTTGGCTGCAGGCTCTCAATATGCTGCAGCTGCAGCTGGTGATGTCAAGCAAATTATCTGGAGCCAAGCTTTCTTCATCACACCTTCATCACCTCCATGGTTTTGACTCTCTTCTCAATGGTGCTTTGGAAGCCTTCTGGAAGAGAAGCTGCAAAATCTTTGCTCTGCTGTTCACCAATCTGAACAGCATTCTGCACATTCACAGAGTCTGGAGCCACCTGTCCACTCACGATGTTGTAGTGGTCAGCAGGTACAGCAGTTCCACTGTCAGAGTAGCGGCAGACGTGAGCTCAGCTAATGCTTGGCCTCATGTGGAATCCTAACCCTCATGTCAAAGCCATGGAGGTGATGAAGAAAGCTATAACTGTTAAGGGCAAGCCCATCTATGACATAGAGGCCCTCTTCACTCAATTCTTATTTTTGGGGCAGCAGTGCAGCATAGAATGAAAAGATGACTTTGATCATGAGCTCCGCCCTGTTCCACCATCACTCATCGATGAATATGGTTGCCTGAGAAAGGTTGACTTTGTCAAGAAATTGGGAGATGACCACACAGTCTCAGACGACCACACAGTCTTGGCACGGATATCGGCATGCCTCTCTGATATCTCAGCATGGACAAAGGACCGCCACCTTCAGCTTAACCTGTCAAAGACTGAGCTCCTTGTCATCCCAGCCGATCCGTCTGTACAACAACAGATCAGTATCCAGCTCAATTCCACTCAGCTCATCCCCATAAAGTCTGCCAGAAACCTGGGTATCATCTTCTGTTGCTTGTTCATGCCGGTTTGCACTGTACAACATCCGGAGGATCAGACCCTACTTGTCTGAATGTTCAACACAACTCCTGGTACAGGCTCTTGTAATATCACGCCTTGACTACTGCAACTCCTTGCTGGCAGGCCTCCCGGCATGTACACTCAAACCTCTGCAGATGATCCAGAACATGGCGGCGCGTCTGGTCTTCAACCAGCCCAAAAGAGCACATGTCACGCCACTGTCCATGTCCCTCCACTGGCTCCCAGTTGCTGCCTGCATCAAGTTCAAGTCCTTGATGCTCGCCTACAATGCAGCTACCAAAACGGCTCAGACCTACCTGAACTCCCTCATTCAGGTCTAGACTCCCTCCCGCTCACTACGCTCTGCCAGGGAGCGGCGCCTGGTGCTCCTGCCACAACAATGCCCTAAGTCTCTAGCCAGGCTCTTCTCTTCTGTGATTCCTCAGTGGTGGAATGAGTTCCCAAACTCCACTCGATCCACAGAGTCCCCCTCAATCTTTAAGAAAAGACTAAAGACCAAGCTCTCTAGTGAACACCTTCTCACCTGACGGAATGTGTAATCTGAACAAAACAAAAATAAAAACAATAACACGCCACGCAATAGTTGTACTGTGTAGTACTGACGTCAGTTAAATTAAATTGGACTTAGTTGAAGATCTTTGTTAGGCCCTGAAAAATGGCTCAATTACAAATTTGACTGGTATTAACTCTAAACAAATCTGCATTTTGCTCAAATGTTGCTGTTTCTGTGGCCCAGCCAGTGGTTTACTCTAAGATTTTGAAAATGGTAAGAAAAGAATATAGAGGGAAATTCATTTGAAAGTATTGTTAAGAGTTAGTTATGGCCACATTATTATGGATCCTAGACATTTCATACAGATGCATCAAAAGATCAAGCCACAGAGTAAATGGGGGTATCATTTGTGGTTCCTGGATTTAGATTTGAAGTCAAAAGTAGACAATCCAGCCAATTTGGGGAAATAGTAACATTGTTACTTGATTCTTGAAGGCAAGATATTATGCATGATATATAGGGAGTTATTTCAAATCCTACAGACTGAAAAAAGTCTAACCTTAACCCTAAGTTATGTAGATTTATGTAAAGCAGAGGCCAAAAACTTGATAAAGATGGAGCAACAAGATGGTAACTGGAGTGTGTCAGAGACACAAGGGGACATCATTTATTCCAAAAAGAGAGATATGTGGAGTGCATTCATAGCCCAGTGAGAAGTAATTAAGAAGAAACAGTTCACAAGAATGAAACCACACACACACACACACACACACACACACACACACACAAACATCAGATCAGAATGGAGTGTGTGAACAAAAACCCATGAAACATTCAAATATCAGCACCCAGAAACTGTTGAGCATGTTTTATTATTTTACATTTTATTACGTATTATTAAGGGAGCTTTTTTCTAATTCAATTTTAAAATATCTCATTATGTTAGTTATTTTTATTGATTGATTGATTATTGATTAATTGATGATTGTTAATAGTTAGACAAATACATACTACAGATAGTAGTCTCTCTCTCCAGGCTTTGGACATACTTTCCTCCGGTCCAGTTGGTGGCAGTAAAGCACCATCAAGCAGGAAACAGCTTAGGAAGAAGCATAGATATATAAAGAGAAGAAGAAGAAGAGGGAGGAGAAGATGATGCAGTTATTGTAATTATTTTTTTTATTTTTTGCTGTGAAGTTAGCTGTCATTGGTAATGGTGTTAAGTTTAGTGTCACTCATGCTTAGTACTTTGTACCGTTACTGCAGTTTCGCAGTTTAGTTACAGGAGAAAGGCTGGTACTTACTTATATAGCCCTTGTAGCTAACGTTAGCTTACTGGTCTACTGGAAGACCTTAGCCAAGCTGTAAACAAGGCTAACTAACAGAAAGCGACTGCAAGTTGGAAAGCCCGACTGTGCAGTGCAAGGTATGACCTTTTATATTTAATAGTTAGGTTGTGATGCAGTACGTTAAAACGTATTTGCCTCTACTCTGCTTATATAACTCACACGTAATTTTAGTAATTGCTTATCAGCCGAGAGGTCTCTGCCAGTTATTAAATCAATATATTGTTAATGTCATAGTCCAAAGTTGGACGCAGCGCTACTTCATTGTATGACATGAATCTTCATCCAAGCTTGCCTCAAAACCAGACATAATAAAATACAAACCACGTTATTGTCCTAATAAAGTCATTGCAGTCTCTTCATTCTTTTTGACATGGTAAATCAATGCAACGTGAACATATTGAAGATATTTCGTAATGTTAAGTAGTGTCACTATTCAGGTGAAAATATGGCTGACGACCCCCAGAGAAATTTTCGCTCAGCTTATTATGAGAAGGTGGGCTTCCGAGGAGTCGAAGAGAAGAAATCCCTGGAGATACTGCTCAAGGACAACCCTCTTGGTATATATGTTGATATTTATTTACCAATACTCAGGTGTGCACCTAGGTGCAGGTTTAGCTTACATACTGGGCGAAATGGGTTTAGGGCTTGTGTGTTATTAGGCTTATCAAGTGGGCACATCCCATCATGGATGTCTTGTTGACTCAATGTTTTGAGTAGGTTCAACACTAATTTCTGGCATCCCCAAACCATCCTTTATATTGATAATAACTACTCTCATCTGTGTTATTTCCATTTCATTGGCTTGCATTTGTCTTTTTGGGAGTCACTTCTTGTTCCAATGTTTATGTTTTTTGTCCTCTACTGACAGATGTAGAGAAGCTAAGCACCTTCAGCCAGAGGTTCCCCCTCCCCTCCATGTACAGGATCCATGTGTGGAAAGTACTGCTGGGTAAGAGATGCACACACACACCCCGGTTCTCCCTAGCTTTTCAGAGGGCTTAGGTGCTGTCCAGGGGGTGGTGGTGGTTGGGGAGTTTGAAATGATTCAATTATTAAGCTTTTTCATATTTTTTTTATGAGAAACATCCAATCAGCTGTTTGTTTAGCTTGCCAGTGAGCATTTGTGACACACCAGTCTCACAAACGTTGTTGATTGGCAGGTCATTCCTGTTGCCAGCTTACCTTACTGTTTGAGATCAAGCCACCCCTCTTTTTTTGTTTGTTTGTTTGTTTGTCAGCACATAGAACTCTCACCATTGTTTATACATTCAGTCTGTTGCCCAAATGCCTTTTTGCGTTCATTCGGCTTAAGGCGCTTCGCAAAAACACTTAGGCACTGAGCCTAAGCCTTTCTACAGTAGGGAAAACCCCACTGTCACAAGTACAGTCACACAGCCTAGCCCACTGACTGGTAGGGCTGGGTGATATAGTCAAATTCAAAATCAGATAATGGTTCACAATAGATTTTTATTAGTTTTAGTGATGTGGATACTATGATCAAGCAGGTACAGGCAAATAATAGAGCAGTCTAATAAGTTCAGAAAACTGCTTCCCTTTACTGCAATGCAGCGTTTAACATCAGAATATGACAACACTTATACCATATCACAATCTTATGTCTAGTCTCATGTCACAATTTTTTTATATTGATATAATACTGATATATCACACAGCCCTACTAACCATGAAATATAATTTTTCCCAACACATCTTATAGCAGTAGACCTAAGCTACGCCTCTCATCTAATATGCAGAAGAACTCATCTATCACTTAATAAACCATGCAGTTGAAATAGACTATATCTATAGGGCTACAGGTGCCGCCTCTCTGCATCTCATGCAAATTGCCACTGGATGGGCTTGATATAGTGGCCTGTGTGGGATTTTTTTGTTATGAGTTGACCTTGACAGGATAAGGAAAAGCTTCTTTGTTCAGTCATAAGCATCAGTTTTGTGGCCATCATGCATACCCTGTGTTTACGTTCCTTGCACCCCGCTTTCTCTTGCTTTAGGCATCCTGCCTCCCCACAGTGATTCTCATGCTCTGGTGGGTGGCTACAGGAAGGAACAGTATCAGGACATTCTGGAGGCCCTGGAAGTGATGAGGTTCATCAGCTCCTCCACACCCACCACCCAGGTCTACCTGCGCATGTTCCAGCTGGAGAGCCAGGTGCTTCCACGGTGCTCAGATACCTCTCCACCGGTGAGAAGGATCACACATGATTCAGGGGTTCAAGATTTTCTTATTGAGACTGAATAAGCATGAGAAGAACATTAGAGAAGGTATAGTGCAGTGCAGTGCTTTTGCAGCAACAACTGGGTCTGAGACAGCAGAGTGAAGTGAAGTTAGCGGAGGTTCAACATCATGGTTCAACATTTACATTATAGATGCTTAAGTTATGGTCTTATTCAGAATGACTAAGTGGCAAAATGGAAATGTGATACTATGTAACCCAAACGGTAGAGCACATTGCTTAGATTATTAGATGTGACCAAATGGAAGAGAAAACAGAGATCTGGAGAGCCACGCGTTTTGTAAAAGTGGACACCACTGAATGGAAAGTGGAGGAACAGAATATGAAAACCTTTCCTCCTTGATCTTTTGTCAGGAGCCCCAACCCATCCAGACATAAATGTTTCAAGGAGAAATGAAAAAACAAGAGCAGTCATTCAGATAGGGAAATTAAGGATATTATATTTGATACCCAGGTTTGAGAATGTTCCAAACTTTCAAAATGTGTCTGTTCTCAAACAGTCCAGGAGGCATCACTGAAAAGCTTCAGTCTCATGTTGGTAGAGCTATTATTAAATTTATTAATTATTAAATAAAAATGGCTGTTATGTGTCTCCTGTTGCTAGGGTCATTTGTATATTATCTATGGTATTTCTAATTGGATGACAAAAGTCACACTGAAATGACAAATGCCACCATTTCACAATTTAGTGTCAATGTAGACTTAATAACATACATGTTCCAAATACAATTAATTGTATTTGAAACATGCTGTAGATTGAGTTTCTGTGGTTAATGGTGAGCTCCCAGTTGAACAGCCCACAGATATTTGCACTGAGTGCCAAGTTTTCAGTGAGTGCCAAATTACAGAAGACTGGAAACACAGTGGAAAAGCATGACTGTTTTCCACATCGCTGAAATGCAAGTCTGCTGTGCAAAGATTTAAGTTAAAACATCACTTAAAGCTGTGTACTACAAGAATAACTCACTGCATTCTCACTTGGACATCAGTAATTAACTAATTAGATATGTATGGGACCATAGTTACACAAGCAAACAGCACAGGCTTACTTTTGGAGCCGGAGTATTCCTAAATTAGCCTTAATAGGCCTGAAAGAGTAATCAGTGGTTTACACTAGTGCTGTTTATTATCTTGCAAAAACTTAAATTATAAATGAGTTATAATAATCTAAATCTTTTAAATGTTTAATTAATATGGAAACAACAGTATCCAGCTACTCATCCATACCTTGAGTTCTAAATTTCATGATTTATGTCCCAAGAAAGTCATTGTATTGTACGCTCATATATGTTGTTGAAATATCCAGAATTTTTGTTAAACAGGATAGTGCTTGCATACATTATTTTAAACAAGTTTACAGAAATATTGTTTCTTGACTGATAAATGAGAAAATGTGTCTGTGGAAGGACTTTTTCAGGTCCTTTCCAGTAATTTTGTGATAGATAACCATCTCCACTCTATCTAGGATGAGGAAAATGAGGACTTCCTGTCCATCAGCCGAGCCATGGAGGAAATCGTAGATGACCCTATAGACTGCTATTGGCTGATCAAGTGCTTTGTCAATCAGTTCCACACCAAGTTTGGAGACTCTATACCCCATCTGGTATGCACTAGATTTATTTTAAGATTATGTGTAATTTCCATGCAGGATTTTAGTTATTTGTGAGCACAGTAGATCAGTATCTCTGCTATTGAATGAAAACCTTGGATCTTCAATAATTCATTCTGAAGATGACTTAAAGCCTAATGTTCCAAGTAACTCAGATTTTCTCAAATTAATCAGTAGGTTTTGAACATGTTCAGTAACTTATACAAATACTATATAGAACATCATGATGTAAATTTTCATTTTAATTTGAAAAATGCCAAAACTGCTGTTACAAGGTTCTCACATGACAGAGGACACATCAAACTGTCAATCTGACTTATGTGTCAGCATGCTGAAGCCTTTCTTGTTCATCATCACTGCGTCTGGTATGTAATGCTGCAGCCCAAAAGTCTGGAGCACTACCTGAGCCAGGAGGAGCCTCGACTCCTGAACCACCTGAGGAATACTGGTGCCTTGGCAAAGCTGCCCTACAGCCTCTGGTTTAGACGCTGCTTTGCTGGCTGCTTGCCTGAATCCAGCCTGCAGAGGTGGGTCAGCTGATAACTGGAGAAACCTGGTCACCATACTTCTGACTTAACTGCAGTGATCCTTAAAACTTTCTCTCTGGGGATTCAGATTATCCTAATCTTTTTGCAGCAATGCACAACTGTGTTACTTCTAGGCTACATTAAAGGTTCCAGATTCACCCAGAATCTGCAGTACTGACTTACGGTGCCAAAATATTTCTTTTAGCCTACCTTACTCAGTAGGGATATGGGCTCAGGCTGTTTAAAAATATGTATCTAGTAACATCAAATATCAATTACCCCAGAGTGATTGGAGAGCCTAATTTTATCTTAAACGACCCACATGTTGAGTCTTTAAGGTATTCTGTTGACAAGGAGCTTTGTGATTTCTTGACTGTTTCTGTACTGGTTACTTAATTTGATGTGTGTGATTTGATGTGTTCTCAGGGTGTGGGACAAGGTGATCAGTGGCTCTTGTAAGATCCTGGTGTTTGTTGCCCTGGAGATTCTGCTCAGCTATAAGATCATGTTGATGGGGATCAACCGACCAGAGGGCGTGGTGAAGTTTTTGTGCAATGTGAGTTCATGATAGCACAGCCATCATAGTGTTATTGTTCACTACCAAAGAAATGCATTGCTTTTTGCATTCAATATATATGCAATAATTTAACCAAAAGGCATTATTCACATTACTTGCTCTTTTTCCAACCTAGATACCACAGGAAAACACAGATGCCATTGTGACCAAAGCTATTGACCTGTGGCACAAATACTGCGGCACACCGATGCACGCTGTATAGCAACATGGATCTCCAGACACCACGGAAATCTGGGCTCACAGACGATGCACCTTTCTTTGGATGCATCTTGACTTACCCTTCTCTCCACTGAGAGAACCTCCAAGATTATGGCAGAGGGCATCTGTGGGGTTTTGACCCTTGCTGATTGAACTGAAAACTTATCAGGTTTACCATAGATAAGCTTGGGACTTTGGAGGCATTTTGTCATATCGACAAGTCGATTGAGTTTTCTCCAAAATTTGCCTTGAAGAGAACATGTCCTGTTGGAAATTTCAAATGGCATGCTTCAACAAAGGTAACAGCTACCGAGCAAAATTTCATGCCCAAGCTTATTACTGAAGCTTATAATTTATGAATGTCAGTATGATACCTGTTTGAAAAAGGCAGGCAAACATAAACTGTATTTTTTTTTTAATAAGTTTCCTTCTTTAAGAAACTGCATACATCATAGAAGACACAATAAATTAACAATCACATGCAGTTTTTCTGCTTTTACAAAAAAAACATTTGAAAAGTCTCACTTTGTTTCTTTATGTACATATCTTATAATTCTGTGAGAATTACATTTTTTTTGTTAAAACATTTGAAAAGTACAAGTGGCAGTAACATTACTGACTCCTGTACACAAGCACGCACACACACAGTCATGACACACAACGGAGCAACCAGTTCTTCAATAATATGATCAAAACTGCCAATTCATTGACTGTGTTTGTACTGTAAACAATATTTTAAAGAAAGGTGGCAAGGTTTCCATATTATTTTATACTGCCAAAGGCTTGTACAGACAAACTATAAAATATAAAAAACAGTCCATTTACTTGTTATTCAGCAGAGAGTTCGGCAACATTATACTGTGTCTACAGATAACATACTGTATCAAATGCAACAAGTTAATTTGGCAATTGTTTAATCCCTGTAAACAATACTGTAGGCACAGTGACACAGTGGGTTACAGAACTCTCAACATCTCATACTGGGATGCATTCAAGATTACAACCTCCACAGCAAGTCAAGTTGCTTTGGTTTAGAATGGGTAGCTAAATCTGAAATGTCTCAAGTGTTTGAGCTCTTGAATGCAGCCCATAAACAGATGGAGAAATGAAAAAAAATCTGAAATTATTGCTCGGTTGATTGTTGTGTATGGGTGAGAGGATCTTAATTAGTACTGTGGTGGTTTTGTAGAAAACATTGTTGGACTTTGATTTGAGGATCTTTTCTTAGGACATTTTGGCTTAAGATACAGCTGCCTACATTTGCATGAGCTGTTGTAATAGTTTTGTTCTCCTTGTAAAAAAAGAGAAATGATCCAACACACAATGCAATCTGTGTACGAAAACTGGAATGTGCCCAAAGCAAGCATGTTGCTCAGGAAAACATAAGTGAGAAAGGGGAGCGAGAACATGGTGAAAGGCAAGAAAACAACCCTTGTGTAAACAATGTCCCATCCTCACCTGTCATTTCCATCCTCAATCCCCCCATTGCAATTGGCACAGACATTGAATTTGATTCCCAAAAGTCCTGTTCAGAGTGCCATCCAAAAGAAAAGTGCAGGAAAGTAAACATCACGACCTCTTCATCATTAAAAAAATGACAATAAAAGGCTTTTGAATAACAAGAAGTCTGTAAAATCTCCACTCACGGGAGAAGCCAGTTGAGAGTTTAATCCATCAGTGCCTCTGAAAGTATATGGTCACATTCCCTGCTGTGGCACGAGCACACAGAGATGTGGATAACAATTAAAAGACTTGATGCTCCATCAGGTTGAAGTCCACACTGGAGAGGGTAGCAATTAGCAGTACGGGGGCAGCAGGTTGCAGTCTAACACTTGAGGCTTATGTGGGAGTATAAAAGCATGTCCATTATTTGACTGAATAGTTTTATGGCCGATGAAACCTACAGGACATGGAGAAGACAAGGTTACAGTTTTTATTTCACATATGAATCTGAGATAAAGCAGTATGTGTGAGTGAAACATTATAATACCTGGTCAGATGACGACTCGACTCATGCACCTCCATCTCTGTGCTTTTAAACTCATTGAGCTCCTTACGTATAGCAGCCTAAACAAGACATAAAGAAACACACATCAGTATATAAATGCTGCATGTTTTAATCACAAGAATGCCAAACCTTTGTGTGTGTGCACTAACTTTATCAGCTGCTGTTAGCCGAGTCCAGGGCTTGTCTGCCCTCCTGTCATAGTCCTGAGCTTCGGCTACCTCCACATAGTCACTGAAGCGAATGAGAATCTTTGCCTCCCTCAGCTCCTCCACTGTGGGTCTCTGGCTGAGCTAAAGGGTGGAGGGGGGAAGAAGAAGGAGAAGAATAGGTCATCAGCTGATTGCTAAACTTGTCCTATGCCAAGAAACACAGCATGCTGAAGATTCAGTGCAGAAAAGGCAGCTGGTACATAAAAGTTAGCAGATGCAGCACAGCAGTACCCTGAAGGTTAGACAGTCATGCATGTGACTGGAATGCTGCTAGTTTAGTTTTCTGGGCTGGCTTGAAAAATCTAGGACATGAATGAGTATTGCTTTTCCATCTGTTAAAAGCCGGTATAGATGTACCCTTGAGCAAGGCTGAGTGGCAGGCCACACATGGCCCTGCAGTGGATCAGCGGCTATTGCCACAGAATGTCGTTTTTTTATGTGGCGAGCACATTATAAATGGATGGCCTGGCTGTGTGTCTGTGTTTGTCATCATTACTGTGGCAGCTGTTCCCTACTATATGACAACAGAGAGAGGCCTGAGGCAACCTACAAGATGATCACTCACACAGAAACCTACAAACACATATATTGTGCAGCAAAGAATAATAGGATAATGATGTAACAGGTAATGTTATCATATTTTCAACAGGCTACCAGCTGAGAGATGGGGATGGGGGATGGTCACTTGCGTTCATGATTCCAGCTGGGGTCATTTCCTAGCCACTCAGATTTGTACAGTGTGTCCCTTGATGAATGGCTCCCCCTTCATGTCCTCTGTTGTCTTACCTTTCTTGTTAGGTGTCTCTTGATCTCTCTCTTCTCCTCTTGCTCTTCTAGTTCGTTGCGTGCTGGAGAGAGACAGAGAGAGATTAGATCATGATGAATAGTATTATGTCTCTCTCACTGTATGCATGTGAGAAACTTACGTTTGAGTATGTTTCTTTGTTCCAGTTCTTCTGCTGTTGGCCGTTGACTCAACCGCCTGAGAAAACAAATGTATTTAAGGAAATCTGTCTTATAATAACACTTGTGGTTTTTATGTGTGTGCACACTTCTAGTTCATCATCGTAGTTCTTGACTAGTGAGAAATCCAGTGCAATGCAAAAGTTGACTATTAGGCTTCAGGGCCCACTGGGTTAATTTTTGTGTGGTTACATTTTCTGCCTGTTGGTTCTGTGAATGCTGACTGTAAAGTGACACAGTGGTTCACAAGGGAGAGAATGATTGAGGGAGGGAGGGAGAGAATAAGACAGAAGCAAGAGATGACAAGAGCAATGAAGAGCATTAGGCTATAACAAATGATAGGGTCAACCCTCTCCACCCCTACAAAATTTAAAGCAAAATTGAACTTTGATATAGTGTTGGGTTGTATAGTTACCTGGACATGATATGAGTCCAGGGCTGCTAATCCAGAAGACTGTCTCTCCATTCACTTCCATGGCCCAGCAAAAACTGGTCCCAAAATAACACTTCTAGCACCTAAACCGAACACCAGCAAAATTAAGTGTCTCTTTCTTGTTATTTTCCTTTAGATGGATTGGAAAGTATATCCAGCAGGAAATTTCCACATAGTAATCTTGCTCCAGAAAAAAAAAAAAAAAAAAAAAAAAAAAAAGTCCTGTCATAAAGAATTGTAATTACAGGAATAAAAAGAGTACTGGGACTTGTTATATGTTATATTGATATAATCCACTTTGTTTGTATTAGTTTATGCGCTAAACATGTTATTTTGGGACCGGTTTTGCCGGGTTATGGAAGTGAATGGAAAGATACAAATTCAGTAATATGGATTAGCAGCCCAGGGGAACACAGGGCAACTAATGAAGATATTTTGCCACCATGCGGACTCACATCACGTCCAGGTAACTATGCAAGCCAAAATTGTACCAAAGTTCAATTTTGCTTTCAGATGATGATATCACAGCCTTGCCTACACTCTCACTCACCTTTTTGATCCTAACACTACACACTTCATTTATGTATTTACTTGCTTCTAGCTCTCCTGTTTCAGCTTTATTCTTTCTCCTTCTTGAGGGGGCTTCACCTTTGCTTCCTCACTCCATTATGAGGCATCATCCATCATCTGCTCCTTTTAGCAGCCAGGTCACGTCTGCCACAGCCCACATGGGGTAATAACTCACAAGTGACAGGGACTGGTTGTGGGATAGTGTGTACATGTGTGTGTATGAGTGTACATCTTGTTATCTGATCCAATGGTGACTCAGTGCTGGCAAAATACACAGGCACGAGCAGAATGCAGGCATATGTCTTGTATATGGCTGACCGTGTGAGCTTGGTGCCGATTTGCTGGCGTGACTCCAGCCTCTCCTGGTCAGACTGCAGGGGCAGGATATTCTTCTCCTCCAGCTCCCTCTTGGATGGACGGTTACTCAGCTTGATGGCCAGAGAGTCCTTTCGCAAAACCTTCATAGCCAGTGTGCCTACATTGACCACACAGCAGGGCAAATGAATCGGATGTGTTAATATTATACACTGTCGGCTGTATTGTGTGAATCCAGGCTGTGGAAGTTAAATGTTTACTTTTCCAGAAGCATAAGCACACCATGAAAAGCTGAGCCTGTGTAAATAGTTCATATACATAAAGCCCTATGATCAATAATTCACATCTCTCATTATGAGCTACAGCCATGAGTGCTTCTCAGGGCACTTGCTTGAAATGATGTGTGACTTTTGTGCCTGTGCAAACACACACAAGCACATTTACACTTGTATGCAAACACATAATGACACACACAAATGCATGCACCATGCACGTGTATTGTTATTATGACAGGCGACTGTTGCATAATACAACTTGACACTGTTGAGCCATTTCTGGTTGCTGATTGGTCACAGTTGACTCAACACATTATCATCTTAGCGATGTAAGCTCAGTTCAGTGCTCTGGATAAAGGGCTTAATGAGCTGGTGGATGGCTCCAAAACTAAAAACACCCCCTATCAAAAACACCATGGACACCTACTTGTAAATAGTGCATCATCGTCATCTTCCTCATCGTCTTCCTCTTCCTCCTCCTCTTCCTCCTCCTCCTCCTCTTCTTCCTCCTCCTCCTCGTCCTTGTACATGCTGGGCAGGTCCTCATAGTCCGCCTCATTGGGAAGGTTTTCTTTGTCATCATCACACTCTATCATTACCGTGGAAGCAGTGTGCATCATGGAACTGGGGTTGGTGAGAAAGGGCAAAGGTCAGAAGTATGCTCACTGTCGCATGAAGTGGATTTAGCTTGTTAGGTAAAACAACACAGGAGAGCGGCTGGCTGTATATAACTTTGAACTGTGACCATGTAACAGCAACCTTGGGGTGGCCATTCATGTTATCCTGCAGATGTGCTACAGGATAAAAGCCACACCACATAGGCTGACGCAGGCACTAAGGACCTCAAGGGACACGTTGGAGGTAAAGAAGAGGGTTACTGTGATTCTTTCGTTTTATATTAGCAAGCCAAGTTAGAGTGGAAAGCTTCTTAGTCCAATCAAAATCCTATGATAGTTATTGTTTCATTGCATAAGTCAGCCTGAATGCAAATACAGTTACACATTTCACCAAAAATCACATCTCTACAAAATTATCACTTTAAAGAGGAGCACTAAGAGTCACTACAAAAGAGAAACAAGCCTCAAAAAAACTGACAGTTATCAGTAAAAATAAATCCAAACGGCACAGGAGTATGCCAAGTGGACCATTTTGACAATGTACTTTATACCTAAATGGATAATAGCAAAAAGAACCAAGGAACAGCCTTGAGCAGAACCTGAGTGGGGGGTGAGAGGGGGCAGCTCTCAGACAGGCAACCAATCATGCTGATGGATGAAGAGGTGTGGGGGTGGGGAGAGGGTGAGATGTGCCCAATACATTCCCATTAATCAGAGACCAGAAGGGTTGATAACAGCATTTTCCATGTGTGATGTTATGTCTGAGGGCTGACTAACTGTGTCTGGCAGCAGCAGACTCTCAAAAAGCTTCACTGTGCTCCCTACATGCATTTCAGCAGAGACCTAAGGAGTTGCTGAAAACAGGCTCATGGCCAGACAGCCACACAGCAATGGAGAAATAGCACCATTCTAGGATTATTTTATACTCTATCTTTCTATCACAGACACAAACATTCAACACAGGAATCCATCTGTGCTCCTAATTCCACCATGGACAGCCTCAGATTCTCAACCCATCACAGGTGCATTGGTCAAAGGGTTGGTAAAGCACTTCAGGATCTTGCCGCCTGTATTCTGAATTTCATCATTGTTTGCGCGCTTTGATCCTCACCTCTCAAACCTCTGCATGGTGAGGGCCAGGGTCTTATTGAGTTCCTCTATGATTCGGCTGGGTGGGTGCAGAGAAACAGGCAGTGTCCCGTACTGCAGGGAGTGCCCGCTCAGCGGAGCATGGCTAGGAGGGGCGGGGCACTTCTGGAAGGTGAGGGGTGAGGGCTCCATGCTCCCTGCAGGCACGCAGATCATGAGCTTCTTTGGAGGTAGAGGAGGAGATAACTTCACCGACATACATGGCAACTTCACAGGGGCACCATCTGTACATGGAGAGGGGGGATATGATAAGGTTGCATACACAGATTCATACATGCGGTCATAATCGTGAATGCACACACAGACCAACACATGTATACCTGTTATGTGATTAGGCAGCCGGTTGAAGGGTTTGGGTGGCAGCGCGGGGGGCTGTTTGTGGAGCGTAGGAGGTCTGGAGAGTGTCGATTCTGCGCAGTCACCTGGGTACACAGTGGGCTTCTTAGTGGGAGGAGCCTGGTTGGATTTCTGGGTGTGATCCTGTTGACATGCACCCTCTGCAGGCATCTGGAACTCCAATGTGCCTGAAGAGCAAAAAGCAACCAATCAAAGGCCACAGGGTTTAAGGTACGAGAAGATGAGCGGATAATGGCGCCAAGGCACTGATGCCTACCTACGGCTGAAGCTGCTCCGTCCATGAGCTCAGGACCTTCACACTCTGACAGGCCAGAGCCAAGCACAGGAGAACGACCATTCTCCATTTTCACCTCCTCTCGCACAGTGGAGGCTGAGCCGTCTGTACAGGAGCAGACAGGGAGAAGAGTAAAAGGAAGGAAAGAATCAAGAATAGAGGTGACCTACCACATAATACAATCCCTGGTCTGTCACCTGTGCTCCTCTGGATACTCACCTTTCTCATAAACCTCCTTCAACACCCCTTTCTTGATCAGTTCTTCTCTGCTCTGGCGAGTTGACATCTTCCTCTCCAACACTGAAAGGGCAGACAAACATAGTGTCTTTAAAAACACAAAAAAAAAAAAAACATGGGGCCATTTGCGTAACACCTTTCACTGTCAACCACTTGCTAGCCTTTTATGCCATTCAGCCCATGCATTGTAGCATATAAAGGCAAAAGTGATTGTCTTATCATGCACCAGGCATATATGCCTTTGCGCACTGTCAGTTTTCTGCATATCTGTCACCTCCATCTGCTGGTTTCGATAAGGTTGACAGCTACTAATGCTCACATTGGTTATCTACATGGGGAAGTGAATGTATTGATAAGGTGATTGTTTTTTCACAAAGTACATCTGCCTGCCTTGACACTTTCTAAATGAACAATCTTCTGTAGACACAATATAAAAATATGCACATCTCCCATATATACTGTACATACTTATAGATGATATTTCTTTGTATCCTCTTATTTTTATACCTTGAGGTCTTAATACTTTTATTATTTTTCATTTGTTTTGATACTACACATGCTTACTATGGTTTTAAATCTCATACACGTGCATCTTTTATGCCTCTGTCTCCGTATGGTCAGTCACTATTATTTTGCAAATGCTGCATACATGCTGTTATTCATTTTTTTTGTACACTTTATTCTTCTAGGAGTAATTAATATAATCATCAGCCGCATCATGCTTTGAACCCAATTTCCCCACAGGGATCGTTTGAGTTTCATATTATCTCATCATCTCTTCTCTCAAGACAGAAACTTCTCTTTTCTGTTCCCCTGTCACCCAACATTTTCCTCGTGCCAGTTTTGGCATGGGGCCTGGAGTTGTTTTCAACTAGTTAGCTGGATTTGTGGCATGTGAGTTTTATCCACAGCAAAACACAGGACGATAACATCAGCCAATTACCCGAAGACCACGGCTAATCCAAAAAGTGAGAAAAACAATACGGAGCATTGTGTGAAGGCATATCAGTGTTGACAGCATTTTGTATGCTTCAGGTCGGACTGAACAAATAAGGCATGACAGGACAGTGTGTGTGCAACCACAAATGCATCCAACTGTGTTCAGCACAAACTAAACTGTGCTCCAGACCTTGAATATTTTATCTTTTTTTAGAGAGATGCACAAGATGAACTCGAGTGCTGCCCTCGGGACTTCACAGTGAGGAAGTGGGTGACTGGTTAGTAACAAAAAAATTCAAAACAGACTCATCTGCCTTAGATGTGGTACACTCTCTGTCTATAAAACCAGGTTCTTGATCATAAAGTAACATAACAGGTTTGATTTTCTTTTCAAAGTGCTTGCTCAGTAAGAAAGACGCATGGTCGCTCTCTCTGGACTTGGTCGTATATACTGTACCATACAATGGCCACATAATTTAATGTACCATAATTAAATGATGGCTAGGGTCCAGCGGTAACACATGGTACACACAACATGCATCCATCTGGGTGTGTGTGTCTGTGTGTGCGTGTGTACTGTATATTTATGTGTATGCGTGTGTGTGTGTGTGCATGGGTGGGTGTGTAATTTAACAACACAGAAAGGAGGCATCTGTCAAAAAAAACTGCTCTGACAGCTGGAGGACCAGCTTGGATGAAGAAAAACACTCCTCACCCCTCTGCTGTGTGTTTGTGTTTCGCTGTGTGAGCAGTAAGAGGATGTAGCAGGGCGCAACCAGCTGAAAGTACAAAGTTTTAATTTCTCTGTCCAAATTAATGGCTTCCCTCTATTTCACAGCTTACCACTGGGCTCATATTATAGCTGAGAAATAACATACACGTTACTTCAGCTAGAGCGCACTGCATTCCTCTGGAGGAAGATCTAATTCATTATAACGGGAACAACAGGGTGATACACAGGCACGATGGTTCACTAACAACTACCATTTAAAGCCAATCTGGATCTGCAGTGAGCGTTAATTATCAACTCTTCCACAGCTGCTGTGTTTGCATTTCAGATGAATAGTGTGATTAACATTCTGTAGCTGTATTCTGTCCGAACTGATTAAAATACATGTAAATTAAGTAAAGGAACTTTCCAATAAAGCTGATTCTTACAGGGAATCTAAACTGGATCTTCATAGTTTATCTCATTGTAGGTATAAACAAAGGTCTATGCATATATTCAGATGATGAATGAGGATATTGTTACTTCTGCCGGTGAAGTTGATTTTCATCCATTTGTCTGTTTGTTCACAAGATCTCTCAAAGAGTAGCAAATGGATTTAGATGAAATTTGGTAGACAGACAGCCCTTTGCTCTGTGTTCATGTACTAGTGGAAAGGTCTGACAAACAGCACTTCCTAGTCAGCTGCTAAACAGTACTCTATTCATATGCTATTTCTGAAAATCAAACCCAGAAGACAAATGACAGTCAGATATAAATCACTGTGGAAGCTACACAGCCATAGTTAAAGAAAGAGATGATCACAAAGAACTCAGACTCTGGTGACAGGTTATTTTTGTAGCAAAAAAAAACAACTGACAAACAAGAGTTTCTCAGAAATCATGCAAGCTCTCCAGACCATAAAAAGCTAATCCTCCTCTTAAACAACTTGCTGTTCAGTGAGACCCAGGCTTGGCCGTAGTGATGGGTGGGTTGACACAGCAGCTCCAGGAGCTGCTGACCTGGGGCCCCCGGAGCTGATCCTCCCTTACATAACCACAATCATACACAGCAGGTCGTGTCTGCATGGCCTCTACCAGCCCCCTGCTCTGCAGCACAGCACCTCCATTCTTCCATTCATCAATACTTCTTATTACACTTCCCAGCTAGGAGCAGCAGGGCCATTCATCTTCTGCTGATGTGAGAGTGGACCAGTCGGGTGAGGTGGGTCAGGGAAGCAGTGATAGTAGTGGTGGTGGTGGTGTGTGTGTGTGAGTGTTTGTGGTGAGAATAGCGATTTGGTTCTCACCAGCAGATGTCTGCTTGAACTTCTCACTCTTCTTCTTCCTCCATTTCCATGGCTTAAAGAGACGCCCCAGAGTTGCAAATTTGCTCCGCCGTCGAATGGGAGGTGTGTGTGTGCCTGGTACCAAGGAATCTGAGCGCATGGCTGCCAGTCTCTCCACTTCCTCGGCTTGAAATGAGAATAAAACCAACAGGTTCATTAACATGCAGATAAACAACATTTATACATTGTGGCCTATTTCCTTGCTGAATTTGCATAGTTTTCTTTTACGACTTACGAGTTCACCTCAGTCAGTGGATTAATGCCAGTTTTAAGAAATAATATGTCATTCATTTATCTCCAAATCCCGTTATATGTTTCTTTGCAATGTATGGAGTGGGGGAGCTTAAGACATGCCAAGGATTCCTTGACTGCATGCAATGCCAGAAAATCCATCTCTCATTTGAATCGATCTACCAATGAATTTTATCTGTCACATATCTACTGAGATAGTTAATCAGAAAAATCTATTTTGACATGATATATTTTGCTCGTTGTGTTGCATGGTGATTTTTTGTGTCCAATACAAAAACTGCATAAGTTTAATAATAGTCTTCCATAATAAATTGCCTTCAAATGTCAAGGGAAGATGCTCCCAGAGGGTTGCATATAGTCAAGTTTATTTGTTTAGCCCTTAATCACAGTTACAATTTCAAATGGTGTCACAACGCCCCCATTATGAAATAGTATTTGATTTACTAAGCCACTATCACAACGTTTCGAGGAGAGCGGTGTTTTAATCTAGCCTTTTTCATTCACTCTCTTTCTCTCTGGGCTGTAATTCTCCGCAGAGAGATGCCAGCGTGTTGTAAAGTAATCATGCTGCAGGCTGTTCTATATAGCATACTCTAGTTTTCCATTTTAAATTTCACTTTTCCCATTACACACAACATCCTGCTCTGCAAGATGGAGAGTTCGGAAAGAGGGCATGATGCCTGTGCTGCTGGCAAAGAAAAAAAAATCTACAGGCATTAATGGACGTGCACGCAAATGTACATCAACAGATACACACATACACACACACGCGCACGCACACACGAATTGTGTTTGGCCTGAATTGTAGGACCACCACACACACACACACATACACATTTCTCCAAATAGCCCAGCCCATTCAGCATAATCCAGACTGTACTGTACATGCAAAAGTCCAGTATTTGCCTCATTATCTTGTATATTTTCCTCACAAACAATGCTCTGACTGTGCACACGCAGAACAGATGATATTGACTTTTGGGTGCACAGTGCAATTTTTAGGCTATAAAATACTTGGATTGTGTTGCATGCGGAACTAGAAAGGCGAACTTGCTACGTTTGGTGCTTCAACAAAACTTCAGTGTAGTTTCAGCTCACATGGGGGTCAGCAGATGATAACTGAATTTTCATTCTGGGACAAACTACTCCTTTAAAACGATGCCATGGGGTTTGGGGTCATCTCAGGGAGCATGCACTGATTAGCAAGGTTCCCTCTGGGCTTATCTCTCTCTCTCTGTCCAAAAGAATATAGGTGTTTACACTCGCCTTGTTCAGCCCCCTGCTGTGAAGTTAGACAAGCTCTGAGTCAGATGGCTCACACGATGGGGCCACATTCTTTCACTCAGATCCTGGCCTTGTTATCTTAGAGCTGGATCAAACGACTCTACCTCACAAGTTAAACAACAACTCACAGTGCCCAAACACTGGTGGTGATAGATGATGCTACATGGATCATGATAGACTATTGCACAAAATATCACAATCAGCTAAATGTCTTGGTGCTTTTACAAGTGGACCGATTGGAGCTATCGGAATCAAAGAAATCAAAAAGCCTAAAAACTGCATCCACTCAACTCAAATCCTTCATCATGTTCCACAGTAAAAGTAATTCAAGTCTCTCTCATCAATACATATTTTATATTTAAACACCTCTACCAGATTTCTGAGTGTAAAAAATACTATTACTGACAAGTACCCCCTCTCCCAGCTTCTTCCATATGACAAAGAACTCAGTTACAGTAATCCTACAATGAGTTTTTGAAGATTCACGAGAAATATGACTGCAAAACTAATAATTAAAATCCACCAGGAATATTATAGTGATGCAAAAATTATCATGAAGTTTGACAAAGTAACTACAAATCCACGACTGAGTACCGCGGACATACTGCAAGTCCTTGCAGCAAGATGACTGATATATAGTGTGTTTTCTATTAAATTAAAGGACTTAATGCTGCTTCTGCGCCCCTGGTACTGCAGCACAGATATTTCCCCGACAGGCAGGGAGCGGTCACTTGGAGATGCCAATAAAAATGAAGCGCAAAACCTCCTCCTCTCCTCACCCAATGCTCATAAATCAGCTTATTCCTCTCACCCTCCAGCGGGTCCGCTCCCCGGCAGTTGCTGCATATGTGTTTGATCTCTCTGCCTATCTGGCAATGGATTATGAACGGCATGTTGTTGTTTGCAGCCGGCTGTGGCTGTTGCTGCTTGCTGTTGTTGTTGCGGGACTTCATCCTAACCAGGCAGAAAGCTCTCCTCTTCCTCGGCTTCTCCTCCTCGGACATGGGCACTGATGAAGATGGCGAGTCGGTCTGGGAAAAGGATCCATACCATGGTTGCACCACTTCGCCTTCACAACCCGCCATATTTGCGCTGGACTGCGGGATCGGACTCTCTTATCCTCTCGCCCTCTGCTCTGGTGAAGAAGGGGGATTTGAAATGGTCCTCCGCTCGGTCCGCCAGTGTCAAGTCACACAGTCAGAGTAAAAAGTTACACTTCCGGTTTTAACTTGCAAAACAAAACACGAACTGTTGATGAACATATGCGTTGCAATGATTTTGAATACCTAACACAAAACCAATATATTCCAATCAAAGCTAAAATAATGATGTATTGAAGCAAGAGTACGTTTTGAACTAAAATAGAATCTTTTTTGGCAAAATGTACTTTTCACAGCATAGCCTGTTCGCAGCTTTTTAAGCCTCTGCCAGGTTATATACACATAAGTGGCTGCCAGAAATATGTGCAGACGTAATTGCATGTATACCAGACAACTAATAATTGAAAACGTGTGTACCTAAACTGAATGATTACACCCCAATACGTATTCTTTTATTTTAGTTTGAAGGCAAAATGGTCTTACTTCCGATCGCAGTCTAGCTGTTCTCTTGCAGCTTGACGTAACTCTACCATACACATTACTTGAATGGACGACCCGCCCTCCCGTACATCTAGCCAATCCTGGGTCGCTCTTGCGCTTTGAACTACTGACGTCATCCAATGAGGTTGAAGCGCCGGGAGATTTAGAATATAGAATGAGAATTACAGCAAAATAAGCGATGTGTGGGTCATTTACTGAAATGTAGACATGAAATGAAATGAAATGAACAGCTTCATTACATTGAGTCACGTTGCCTATACAGCAAACTTTATAACTTTGACCAAAAATAGAAAATAAAATTGCCAAAAAAGGAAGAAAAGGACCGTCGTCTACATGCAAACAGTTACATTGCCTGCCTGCCTCCGTGTGTGTGTGTGTGTGTGTGTGTGTCATGATCTGAGGCCACAGGGAAATTGTGCTGTTGATTATTCATGATGTACGTGTTGATGCTGTAATGTTGAGGCCAATAAACCAGTTTAACGCCGTTTATTGGCGTTAAACTGTCCAGTTTAGCCCCTCTTACTGCGATCATTCAGCCCTTATTATAGCTTCTCTTGACGCCACTCAGGAGATCAGTAACAAATAAGAATATTTTCAGGGTATAGTCTTCCCCCTTCAAATTATTTCTGTTCTTTGAAGACAATGAAGGGGTCACAACCTGTAGTTGCAAACCACAACCAGCAGGTGGAGCTTTTTTACAAGAAATGAGCAGAGCAATGCACAAAATATAATTTCTCTCTCTCTCTCTCTCTCTCTCTCTCTCTCTCTCTCTCTCTCTCTTCCTGAAATGAAACAGCGACAAGCTGCAGGGTGCAGAGTGGTTAGGAGGACTCAGTGTCTAATCAGAGATGACTCACTGTAATCCCCTTCATGTTAGATAGATAGAAAACTGAATAGGGTGCATGCATGGGCAGACCAAG
>OMKZ01021959.1:36873-58815 GCA_900302535.1 Neoniphon sammara | reverse complement strand
CAAAGAGATACTTTATTAGCAGCATACAGCATAATTACATGTAACATAATTTAGATTTTGGTGGTATGGCTCTGTTCTGGGTCCCCCTGCCCTTCCATGTGCTTACATGGAAAACCCAAGGTAGGGAGAGCAGCAGCAGCAAAATCCCCATAGGGAACAGAACAGAGCAAGCAACAGTGACACAGAGTGACACTGAATAAGTCAGGTAGCATGAAGGGAGGAGCTGGGGAGGAGGTGGGTTGCAAAGCGGCTTGCAGAGGAAGCAGCAAGGGCGGGCAGGCAGGCTAATGCAGCTTAAATAAGGCGCCCTGTTTGAGCTTTGCCAATTGGACGCTTAGCAAGGAATCAGCTGAGCATCAGCTGATGTGGGCTGGCTTTGACAGCTGATGAAGTTTAGGTTTAATGGCTAGCTTGACTTCATGGCCTGACTGAACTAACACAGTGCTCAATTTGTCCTTTACTCTTGCATCTGTCCTGTGATTCTGTGTGTGGGTCTTCTCTAATTTGTGACAATATGGGACGTCCTGGCTGATATGGGACAGTTGGTAACCCTAATGTTCAGAGAAGAGAGGGACAGAACAGGAATGTTGCATTTTAAAGGAATACTGCAACGTTCTGGGTAAAACACCCTTTTTCCGACTTACCCAGACTGAGACAAGATCTTCAATACCATTTCCACCTCTGTACATCCACTGGTTCGGTTCCTGTGGTTAGTATTTCGTGTTAGCTTAGCATAAAGACATGAAGTCTACAGGAGTTATTGGCCTAGCTCTGTCAAAGTGAAAAAATAAACCCCACAGCAACTTCGAAGCTGTCTTATTTACACAAGACTTAGAATGAGGGATACAATAATGCTTAAGTTTAAAGTTCAGGGACTGAGTGAGATCAGTGGAATTTCCTCACAAATATAGTAGATAAAAATGTGCCTCCATCTACAGTATGTATGGGTACTCATGTTTGTGTTAGGGTGTGTTCACATATGCAGCTAGGATTAAGGTCAGTATTGACAGTGTATTACACAGTACAGTATGCAGCATAAACACAACATGTGGACTCTCAGAGAAAAAGAGTTTTATGAAGTTCAGATCTCCCTCTCAAATGACCATCTTTTTGAATAAATTTTTGATCAAAGAGCAATAGCAATACTAGATTCACCCACTTCTCTCCCGTCAGTTTGTCTGAGATCTTGCTAATGAGTGGCTCCTCATTAGCCGGCGCTGGTACATTGTACATAGAAAGGACCGTGGCAGTTTCAAACAGCAAAATCATTTATTTTAGCCTCATTAAAACAAAGTCCAATCCTGTTATCTCAAATCTGATTAGTCACCATTCCCCACTGACTATTATAATGTTAGGCAATCAAACTGGCTAATAAAATAAAAGGATCCGGCTTTATTTTGTACAAACACTGCGATATCACATGCACAGAAATGTAGGAATGTTGAAAGATGAGCTTTCAGGATGAAGGAAAATGCAATCTCAGGACATTTTCTGAACATGTGGCATGAGATTAGGGAATTAGAATAAAGTTTCAAGTATAGTTCACACCCAGTAAATGCATTTTGTCGAGTCTCAAATCCTGTTTTAGTACAGGACAGCAGACACACACTGCAAACTCCTGTATGTACACCTGTATTGGAAAACAACATTTCAAACCCATATGGTTCTCCATCAGGTTCTCTCTATTGGTTATTCTCATCTGGCTCTGCACCTCTATTTGATGAGCATATAACTGCCCTCTCTGTCCAGCTCAAAGTCACCAACAGCATGTCTCAGGTTCTCTGTACTTGTGCCTGAGTAACCAGTTTGATTTAAAGTAATCCATACTCAAACAAATTTAAAACACCATACCGGTCCTACTTTGACTTCTCGTCAACAGCTAAAAAAATTCTCATGGCAAAATGTGAAAAACTGCTCTGTAAAACTTGAAAGTTGCACCGGTAATTCCATCTCTGGAATACTTGGCCACTGTGTATGTTTGATAAAATTACTGTTTTACTATATTTACAATGACTTAAAATTAATACCATATGTGTTTGGGCGAAGTTGGGTCCACATGTAACTCTCAAGTGCTCCAATGAGATGTAACTGGCCTAGCTGGAGCTAGCTGCTTAGTTGAGGCGCATGCCAGGCTGAATATCAAGAGCTCCCTCTGTTTCTGGTTTACATGTAAGCAACATGTTTCCTCGTTTTGTGGTGCAACTTTCAGCCAGTCATTGATCTCCCCTTCTTGGGTTCTGCCCTCCAGGCTGTCAGTCACCACAAAGCTGAAGAGAGCTGCTGAGCAGAATTTGAATGCACCTGGAAAAAAAGAAAAAGTGCACAAGTTTGAATGGATTAATGGTCATTTTAGCAAACAGACATGCCAGCCAAGTGTTCACAAGATGGAATTACCCAAATGTAGTACTTTTCAAGGTTCACTGAGCAGTTTTTGGACATGAATGAGAGTGAATTGAGGTAAATTAGTCTTGACTTCTAAGCTACCAAACCATATTCTGTAGACACTTATGCAACTGATATTTGTGAGAGGCAGATACGATCACAACTATTGACAAGAGGTCAAAATAGGACCGGTATGGTCTTTTAAAAGAGCATGCCAAAATTTACACGAGTCACACTGAAAGGTAGCTTATTAGTTAGAATATTTGTGGATTTTCAACCTCAGATTGGCACTGGCCAGAGGACCAGGCTGACCTCAGTAATTGTTTTAGTGGCTGGGTTCCTCTTAGCAACAAATGCCCATCTGTGCTTGCTGCTGGGCTGAGAGTCCGGTGCGTATGTGTGTGTGTGTGTGTGTGTGTGTGTGTATGTGTATCCTCACGCATGGTCACATCTGTGATTTTGTGTTTGCCCATTCTAACTGTATCTGCTCCATCCTACTAGCTCAGCTCACCTGATCCATTTTGTTGTAATGATGGTGTATGATAGCATATCTCTTTGATTAAGGAGCACTGCGAGGGAGCGCTTGTCATTTACATCTCATTGCTTTCTGTCCAGCTCTGGGTGCGCTTGATTTATGTGCACAGACACAATTCAATGCTGATAGAGTGGGATACACCTTCTGGGTTGGAGGATGAGTAAACGCTTCTCTTGGGACAGGATGTGTGTGTGTGTGTGTGTATGTGTGTGTGTGTGTGTGTCTGTGTGTGACTCCGTGCATTTGTGTGCAAATTTTTGTATGCATGATCATGTTTGTGCTTTCATGAATGTTTATACATTCATGAAAGCACATAGATAATAACATAGAACTAAGCTAGCATGTGCTTGAATAGCCTTTCGTTTTAATGGAGTTGGTGTAGTTTGTGTGATATAATGGTGTGTGTATACATGGGTTTGGAAGTATAGAGTGATGATGTGAAGACGTGTACGCATGCCTGCACACACTTGTATGTGTGCCTATCTGATTATGTGCATAAATTCTTGTATACTGTACACTTCTTTGCCTGGGTGCTCGTGGATGTATATCTGAGTTGCTGTGTGTGTGTTTGTGATTGTGTGTGGGCAGGCGTGTGAAGGGCGGCTAGACGGATGGATGCGTGGGTGACTGATGGAGTATAAATATGAGAACGGACAGAGATACATGGAGATTTAATAGGCCTCTGAGATGGATGGATAAACAGATGTTTAGCACACTGCAGTGATGAAAGATGGATGGATGGGTGAATGGATGGAGGGACAGATAGATGGATAGGTGAGTGACGGCTCAGGGAACAGGTGCATATGGTGGTGTGTTAGTGTGCGTGTGTATGAGTAGGAGAGAGTGTGTACAACAAAATATCAAAGTGGCGCGGTTGTGTGTTTAAATGAAAACAACAAACTTTACGGGAAACTTTCTGTTCAATTGCATGATGCGAGAAAGAGAGGCTGAGCTGGAGAAGTAGAGAGCAAGTGCAATGTGCAATGATTGGAGGGCAGAGTAGTAAAACACCAGTGGAAGAAACTCTGTGGTAAGCATTGAGTAGCGGAGGAAAATGAAGGCTAACTCAATTCAATACAATTTTATTGTCTTCTTGTAGCCAGGTGCATAAAAACAAGCATAAAACATATGAACATAAATCTAGAAAGTACATAAAAGATAGCACAATAACACGAGTCATAAATTAACAAAACCGACAGAGCAGCATTAAATTAAATAGCATTACCACTGGCCTCCAAACTATCCTCTAATAAATAAATTAATAAGATTTAAGCAAGTTTAATAGCACAGGCGATAAAAGAGTCCCTCACCCTTCAGTGCTGTAAAGCAACGACCGAGTTCTTCTAAAGGGAATGAAGAGGACACAGTGTGGTTCTGGTCCTCCTGACAGACTAAGTGGTCAAAGATTTTCTGCTTAAGTAGCGAGTTCAGCTTGACAGCACTGAACTAGCCAGCCACTCTTAAAGGAACAGTTCACCCAAAACACACACACAGACACGCACACATACACACACAGGGTGAAGCAGCTTTTATTTGGTATGCTCCTTATTTATAGAATAAGCTTTTTTTTTTGCCACTTTTTTATTAGATTATTTTGGTCTATATTACTTTTTACTCCACTGCAAATGTAAGTGTATTGATTTTTTTATTAAATGTGCTGCATTGTGTTACTTGTCTCACCTTTAAAATTCCTATTTTAATTTATTCATTTTTTTATTTCCTTGGTGTGTCTTAGCCTGTTGCTGTTTGTTTGTTTGTTTGTTTGTTTTCTGTCTTGTAAAGCACTATAAATTACCTCTGTGTCTGAATAGAGCAATATAAATAATCTTCCCTTGCCTTGCCTTACCTTAGTGAAATATAAATCAAAGAACACTGTAAATACCCGCCCCCAAAGAGTAGGAACAAGGAGTGGATAGATATATAGTGGATAGACAGTTTGCCCATCGTCTTTGGTGGGAAATAGTTCCCAGTGAAACTCTCCATCTCTGAGGACTGTGGATTATGTGGATATTCATTCATGTCATTGTTTTGGAAAGAGCCGTTGCTGTTGAGTTTTTCCGCAAGCACATTTTGCATGGTTTGAGCTCTACAAAAGAATACCCATCCAACCCTATTGCACTGGTGTGGGTGGAGACAGGGAGGAGCGTGGATGACTGGAAACCTTGCCAAATCACACAGAAACTATCTGGATGGATAGATTGCACTTAGTTGCATTCATCTCAAACCCTGAGTTGACACTCTGGGCAACACAATTAAGAAGTCATTGGAAGTCAATTAACTTTCACTTAAAAGGATAGATGAATAAAGGTCTCAAAAACGTCTCAGAAATAATGCTTGGAGAAAAGCTTCATGGTAATGTGTAAAAGTAAGACTATTATCTTTTTCTCTTTACTTGCAATTAATGGTACCTAATCAGTGCTTGTTAACTAGTTAATTAATTCATCAGTACTACATCAGGTTACTACAAAAGGCAAGACCAAAGCAGCAAAAATACATAATTTTCCTATTCAAAATTTATAACTTTTCTGTAAAAAGATCACTACATCGATAGAATCAGACTCTCTTGCACCAGTTACTTTTGGTCAGAATAGAGTGACACATGAACCAAGTTGCGTGAACGTAGGGTAAGAAGCAGTTGTCACACCACTGAACAAAATCATCTACAACAAGCCTGTCCTGAAGCAGGCTCACTGTGACAGTACAAACTTCAAAATAAATCTGTCAGGATGATGGCTTCTGCAGTCATTGGTGTAAAGTATGTATGGGAGCGGGAGAAACTACACAGTCTTGAGGTGAAAGAGCACAGTAGGTGGTGGCATTGACTCAAGCACATTGAGATCATTGATATGCACCATTTTCCTCAATTTACCTTTAGATATACATTGATGTTACCAGACCATTGTTGAATAAATGTTAGCATAAGAAAAGAAGGGCTTAGTTTTAGGGTTGTGAAGATTTGCAAAAGTCACAACTTCAGTGCAAAAGTAAAAAACAAATCACACTTTGCATTATTCACTTTAGTTATTTGGCTTTTGAGAGTTTGCATGCAAAAATCCCAATAAATCTCAACTCTGTCCATATCTCTGACAAACTACCACAGGAATGGCTAGAAAGAAACAGCTGAGTAAAGAAACGAGCACAGATTTGTACATTGAGGAAAGAACGATACACTGATAGAGAAATTACAAAACGCCGAATGGTGTCCAACAAACGAGTTCACTACACCCAGAAGAGACTAGAAGAAACTGGAAGTTATGATGATAGAAAAAGGTCTGGAAGAAAGAGGGTTACTACAAAAGCAGAGGAGAAACATATCATTGTCACCAGTAAGAGAGATTGGCAAAAAACAGCACCACAAATAAGGGAGAAAATCAACATGACAAGGTCAAAACCCATATCTCTGACAACTGTGAAAAGACGTTTTTAGAAAGGCTGGTCTGAAGGGTTGCGTATCTGCAAAAAAAAAAAACACTACTTCGTCCAAAGAACAAGAAAAAAAGAGATATGAGTGGGCAAAAGCACACAAAAATTGGACCTATGATGACTGGAAACAAGTTCTCTGGACCGACAAAAGCAAGTTTGAACTATTTGGTTCAAATTGCAGAGTCTATGTCTGCAGACAAGCTGGTGAACGTCTTAAAGCACCATGCGTAACACCCATAATAAAACATGGAGGTGGTAGTGCCATGGCGTGGGGATGTTTTGCAGGTGATAGAGTAGGAGATTTGTTTGAAGTAAAGGGTATCATGAAGAAGGAACAGTGCCACTCCATCCTCCAGCATCATGCAATTCCATCTGGACTAAGACTTGTGGGTCGAAAGTTTGTTTTGCAGCAAGATAATGACCCCAAGCATTCTTCCAAGCTTTGTCAGGGTTACCTAGACAAAAAAGAAGAGGAAGGTGTTCTTCGAGAGATGGTTGGCCCCCTCAGTCTCCAGACCTCTCTCCAATTGAGCTTGTGTTGGACAAATTGGATCGATCAGTCAGAAAAGTTCGTCCCACGAATCAGCAGTCTCTCATTGATGAACTTAAGAAAGCTTGGATTGCAATTCCTGGCACATACCTTAAAAAACTTGTGGAACGAATGCCTCGTATATGCCATGCTGTTGTTAAAGCCAGAGGAGGTTACTTTGAATAATAATTAGTTAGATTACCCCGTTACTGAAAAAATAACGCCGTTATGTAACGCCGTTTATTTTAACGGCGTTACTCCCAACACTGTTCATTTTGAGATATTTATGTAACCGCTGTGAACAAACCATTGCCAAACTTGAACTTGCCAGACCATTGCCAAGTTCAAGCAAGTTACATTACATTTCATTATGTCATCAAGCAGACCCTCTTATCCAAAGAATAAGAGGTTTTCCCAGGATAATGAGTTGCTCTGTCTTGACTGAGCTTGAGATGGTACACATGCATCCTATGGGGGAAAGGTGGATAGAGTTGAGTGTCATCAGCATAGAAGTGGTAGGAGAAACCATGAGAAGAGGTCAAATGGCCAAGGGATTTAGTGTTCAGGGAGAACAGTAAGGGCCCCAGGATTGAGTCTTGAGGGACACCAGTGTTCAGAGTGCATGGTCTGGACAGAGACCTTCTCTTGGTGAACTGATATGTGCGACTTGCCAAGCAGGATGCAAACCAGGAGTCTGCAGATCTTGCCATGTCAAGCTCAGAGAGGATGGAGTGGAGAATTTGGTGGTCAGCTGTGTCAGAAGCAGCAGACAAGTCAAGGAGAATTAGGATGGAGGAGAAGGATGAAACCCTGGCAGTGTGTAGAGCCATGTGTCAGCCAGGAGGGCGATCTCTGTAGAGTGAGAACCCTTAAAGCCGAATTGAAGGGAGTCCAGGAGGTTGTTCTGACAGAGGGAGAGAGAGAGTGTGTTGATTAAAAACTGCTCGTTCAAGGGTTTTGGATAGAAAGGATAGCAAAGATACAGGTCTTTAATTATGGACAACAGCAAGGTTGAGGGAAGGCTTCTTAAGCAGAGGCTTGATTCTAGTCTTCAGTTGCACTTTTTCTGGACAGAAGTATTTGACACTATCATACTGCTAATTAGAGTTAAGAAAGCAGTTCTAGGTTTTGGGAGTGAACAACCTGACTTTGGAGCAGGCTAAAACAATGTAGACCATGGTTGTTGTGAGACCAAAAGTCAAAGGATTAACAGCCAAAAGCACTGGGGGAACTTCTTGCTGTCCAATCACAGTTCATGGAGATGATATTCCCTGTACTGCCATCTCGGGAAACTATTGTTGTGAACCCACTTGTGGGAACAAGGCTGTGTCTTCTATTATCCATGAAGTAGCCCTACTGTGAGAAAAGTCTTCTTGGCATTCATGTCCCCTTGTTATTGTACTTTTGCCACACATTCCAAAACAACCCCACTGACGGAAATCCATCCATCAAAAATTCTCTCTGTTTTCTGACAGATCAGTGTGTCGCCCCTAACAAGTGGAGAACTCATTGGACCCCATGCAGTTTGTTCACAGATGCAGGGTAAGAGGAGGGAAGACTGGAGAATAATGAGCAAAGAAGAAAAGGAATCGGAGGCAATGGCTGCTTAGTGGCAGTGTGCAGGCTATACAACAGAGATAGAAAAGGGGCAAGATATGTGCACAGAACAACAATGTTTGAGTTGAGTTTCACGATACTGGGAGAGTGAGCAGAACGGAAAAAAGAGGAGAGAGGCCCACTTCTCTATCTCTTTCAGTTTGTCTTGTCTTGACTCATCCTTTTTTGACTCATCATCATGCAAAATTAATTTGATGGTAAAGCTTCACTAGACGACTTTGCAGGTGGCACAAGATGACAACTTAAAGTGAAGGAACTGAAAGCTTACGTAGAAATCATTAGTAAAAACCCAAATACTACCAAATTGACAAGAGAGACAACAAGAGGTGTAAGATTGGTGACTCCACCTTTTTCTGGATGGAGCATTTGCTCACTGCTGTTTAGGAAACTGTTTAATATTTTGCTCTTAAGTTAAGATTTGTCATGTCCTGTGGGTGGAGAAAATTTCCCATAGCCATGGCTATACCAATACTAAAAATTAATCTGGACAAACACGGTGATTCTATAGCACCTCCGTTAGTAGGGATGTGACACTCCTTTCCATTGCAACTCCACTTTATGATTTAATCTGATATATGTTATTTCTTTTTTTATTTTTTTTTTATTTTGCCTTAACAGTCTTGTTACTCAGTGTGTGCATTTGTGTCTGGAGTTTTTTGCATCTGTGTCTGTGGTTGTGCTTGCATATATATATATATATATAATGTATTTGTGTAATTGCATTTCCAGTACTGAGCAAATAAGTTTACACTCACAATCACCATCATATAGACACACACAGAAACACACAGCACTACAGAGCCAACCCACACACACTTCCTTTTAGTAGGTTCAATAAAAGGTCAGAGACTCTATTGAATTCTACTCTCTCACCACATCAGTCTCTTCATGAACATATGAATCCCTGACACTGGGTCACCATGTGGTTAAACATCACATGTGTTGACATACCATGCCAAGCTTAAGAGTATCTTAAGTTCAACTTTCATGTCATATTATGCCACTATAGGAGGGAGCATCCATGCGTAAAATATGGCTGTGTTTACACTTTCTGCATTGGAACCCAAATAAAAATGCCATAGATAATGTTTTAATTAGAGTTTTGTTTTATTTTTTTTATCATTTTCCAGAAAGTGTTTGCTGAGCACTTTCTCAACACTGCCCTGCTTCTCATTCACATTTATACCAGGGAGCTGCCCACTTCTTTAACAGTTTCACTGCAGTAATTGAAGGCTAAGTGTGACTTGCTCAGTGGCACCTCATTGTCAGGAGAAAGGCTTTATTTGGTCACTTTCACCTATACAAATTTTACCCAACTGGTTCAGGGACTCAAACTGGAAACTTCTGTCTCGCACCCATTTTTCTAAGCACCTGGCTTCTGCTGCCGCCATATTTTGAAGCTACACCATACACAATCTAAAATGGAAGATTTTTCAATTGGACAAAGTTAGCAGATGGCTGTCAATGCTAGTGGAAATCTTTTGAAAGTGTCATAATTTTACAACCATAGACTACATGTTGGCTTATCGGTTCATAATTATATGATGATGACTGTGAATGATCATTTTATATCACTTAGCTCCACTGAGTGCCACATCTAAATGCTCAGCACTTCACCCTGATGCCCAAAAGGCTGCACTGCAGTCTTTTCTTCTCATTGCAGCCAATGGCTGTGGTTTGACTGTCTCTCTATATAGGCTTTGGTTGCATCCTCAAATACTGTAGTGCTGTAGTTTTGGTGTAGGATGACAAGTTTAATATGATAATGCCACAGCTGGAACAGGTTCGTGATGCACAGATTTTTTTTCACTACAGCTGCACTCTGATCTGTTTTTAAACCCCAGTGAAAACAATGGCTGTGTGAACTCTGCAACCATCACATTTATGTATCTAAAAGTGATGACAGCCATCAGCAATAAGCCAAGCTATGCATATCGACTGAGAGCTGTTGTGTGCACTTGACAGGATAGAAGGAGCCGAAGGAGGGACAGAAGGATGGAGAAACAGAGGGATTAAGTAAGTAGAAGGCCACAACAGAGAGAAAGGATCTGGAGTCAGACAAATATGCAATGATACAGTATCAATAAATACACAAAGATGCACATGCAGGCACATGCACGCACGCATACACATACACACACACACACACACACACACAAACACGCACAAAACTGGCTAGCCTAGCTGGTAATTGGCCAGCGAGAGGATGATGAGTGCTCGTACCGGAGGAGGTTTTTGTCCTAATTAGCTTGATGGCCAAATCAAAACGACACTTTACTCCTTAATTAGTGTGCACCAGGCTCTGGGATATGTCTGAAAGCAGGGGATGGAAAAAGAAGAAGAGGGAGAGGAGAGGAAAGCAATTAGACAGCAAGGCCCTCTCAAAACATGTTTGGATCCCTTCTTATTAGCCTTTATTTTGGCCTTCTTTATTGTGGCTCAGTAATGTCCTCCTCACAAGCACTCAAGAAAAAAAATTTGGATGACAGTTTTAGCCTTTTTCAGTGTTAAATTAAAGGCCAGATGGGAATTTTGAAAAGCTCTGAACAGTCAATTTCTGGTTTTATACACAGCTTTCCTTCAAGTTAATCAGCTTAGCTAACTAACTTTAAAATATTGAGTATAAAGCATATATAAGTACACAAAAAAGTGTATAAAAATATTGAGGAAAAAAAGCATGAGAAGTAAGATCATAAATTGACATTTCCCATGTATGTATTAAAAAAATGAAGAAATTCTGGATTGTGGACTGTGTGAAAAGCACAGCTTTGGAATTAAAAAAAAATAAACGAAAAATAAATCAATAAGCAGAATGAGCATTAAATAACACACTGCACAGTTTTGCCACAGGGTGAGCGGTCAAATGAACGCCTTAATTACATTTTGAGTTTTGAGTGCTAAAGCTATTGAGATGAATTAACATTTAAAAGCGGCTGACATTTTACATTTGAAATAGCAATTAAAATGAAAAAGTAAAACATTCAGACTTTGAATTGATTGAAAAATACATACATCTATGACATATTGATTTAAAAGCCTACCCTTAAAGGTTGCCTGCAAGGTAAGAGGAGTGTATAGGTATGGGTGAGGGTGTAATGTACCTAATGTATGTGTATGTGTATCTTTTTGCATATTCTCAATTGTTGATGTACAGCTGTAAGTTACAAGAAATTTGTTAATGTCACATCACAGGTTTGGGTTATTTATTTATTTATTTATTACAAATTTTCAAAATGTTTTTACACGTTTTCAAATTTACAAACTTACATTTCCAAAGTGTTTGTAGTTTTGGATTCTTTAAACCACCGTTGCTCCTACACTGCCATGTAAACCAATGATTTCCCTTCAGGGCTTGTTTTAAAACTCTAAAACTAAGCAATCAGAGGAAGAAATTGTTAGAACACCAGTCAGTGAATATCCCTATTTATAACTTACATTTCAAGAATTTGGCTCCTATGCAGAATAATAACATACAATAAGTGCATCAATAAGTGGGTCATAGAATTAGGGTTACCAAGTGTAACTATTGATTCTGATTATAAAAAAAATGAAAAACTTTGTTTTGGGCTGTGAGCAAAAGTTCTCCAAAGGGCTCAGATTGCAATTCTTTAGTTTTCCATTTTACAAACTACAGGAAGCAAAAGTGCAAAGGCAACACATTGGATTAATAGTTCAAAAAGAAAGAGGAGCTGTAAAAACCAAGTGGCTTCCTGATGGCCGTGTTCAAGCTGGAAATGGGAAAGACTGGCAGCCAACAAACCACCAGGCTGTAACCTATGGTATTAAGTGATGGAATGAGAATTAAATCAACCTTAGCTCACTACTAACCAGCTGCAAGTCCCACTCTCTCTTTTATTACTTACACTGAGAACAAGAATTTCCATAGCTTAATGAACATTTATTGCATTGGAAAAGTGAGTAATGCAACAGGCATTACTCGCAATATTAATTATCAGTTTATTTGAATGTGGTGTCAGCTCTCTGCTGGCTCTGCAGTTGCTCCACTGACTGTGTCTCTTCTACACAGGGTTACTTGGCTTGTTAGTGTAGTACATTGCATAGCTCAGCATAGTTATTAAAATATTGCAATTGCAAGCGCTGCTTGGAGAAAAATTTGCTTTATTATAAACTGCAAGTTCATTTGTTGTCTTACAGTCCTAAAAAAAATACATAGTTGTACATCACCTTACATGACATTTTACTGGAAGGTCGTTGGCAGTAGATAATTGGTTGTAACTGAACATCTCAGTGGTGTTTGTCACTGTGTTAATATGAAACCAGGTAGTGCTGAGAAAAGCATGCATGCTCTGTCAACCTTCCCTGGATAAATACTTTTACTCCATACTTTAATATAATTAGGCAGTGGGGCAGGTGCATTGCCCCTCTGCCTAATAATATCTTGCAATGCCTCATCCACTAGTCTCTAGTCTGTCTAATCCTCACAAGATATCTCATTTTCCTTAAATTATAAACTGTTAATCAATACTAATTCCTCTTGTCAGCTATAACCAGTTACTTCATTCTTTGTCTCACTGTTTTTTTCTGTGGTCAGTAGACAAACAAGAATCTCAAACCTGTAAGCAAAGATAGAAAAAGTTCGAAAATCAACCACTTCAACTGGCAGCTTTATATCTTAATCTATCTTGGTGACATTAAAGCTGCTGTAGGTAACTTTGCAGAGTGAGTTGAATTTCGTCGGAAATTTAAAACAGCTCAAACAGCACCACGTGAGATCTAGTACCTTCTCCAAGTGGTTCCTACGCTCGTGCACGCTTGTGCATTTGCCTCCGCTGCCAATGCGATGGGGGAGTAAGAACTGGCGAGCTGGCTTACTTCTCTGCCATTCTGCAGCTACGGTAAGATAAGCTAACGTGTAGCTCCAGTAGGCTAAGCTAAGTCAGGGAAGCGAGTGTACAAAGCCAGCAGTGCACATTGTGTGTGCACGAGACGTGATTAGCGATGAGGTAGCGATGCTTCCTTCCCTGATTGGTTGTTAGATGCGGGCGCAGTGGATTTTAACAAACAAGATTACAGCCCAAGGAGCAGCCTGAAAGACCGGATTTTTTCTTCAGTGCATTTAGTTTAGCTCAGACTCTCTGTGTGTAACAGTGATATGTCACAACTGTGAAGTAAAAAAGTTACCTACAGGAGCTTTAACACCAGAACCACAGGGTTTATGTTTAAACATTCGAAGTACGGTATTCTTTACAATGTGTTATGTGAAAACTACATCACGTCATTCATAACAGCTCACAATGGATGAGAGATGGAGATTCATGGATGTCAAACAGGCATTAGAGTGACTAACTCAAATGAATTATGGTGAGTCTGATGGTGGAGAGCTATCAGGACTGAACGATGTGTCCTGGGTTGGGTCTTCATCTGATGGGTCGTCTGACAGTGATCCAGAGCCTCTGAGTAAAGTGAGGCAGACCGACCCACTTCAACACTTCATCTGCGTGGAGAAGACGCAGTGCAAACAAAATAAAACTTTTGCCAAGTGCCTGAAGTGCAGGAAAGCTGTCTGTAGATAATGCACAGTCCAGGTGCTGAATGTCTGTTCAAAGTATGTTTGAGGGACATGTACAATTATGTGTTCAAATTTAGCCTTCTCACAGTTCATTCCCTCATTGAGTGGACAAAAAAAGAATGAATAATCAATCAATCAGTCAATAATAGTAGTAATCTAAATGAATAAACTAAATGAATAATCTATATGATAATCTATAATAATCTATATGAGTAATCAATTAACTAAAAATGCTATTATTTTAAATGTCATGTTACCGTTTGTTTTTAGGCTTTTTGGTCTAAGTGGCTGTTGCTTTGCCTTTGCCTTACTCTCATGAATTTATATTTGCGATATAATACTATTAATAAATAAAAGCTTTAATGGTTACCTCAAGTTTCTTGATGATGTTTTCTCACTCACACGTTGAAATGCTGAAATTAATAGATGATTAGGTGAAATTGTGCGCTTGACTTTGTTATGTCAATTTTGTTGTGATATTAAATCACCTACAAGTGTGGTGGTTGTTTATTATTCTGGTTCATTATTGTCTATTTGGGGTACTTAGGCTACTTTGGTCATTTGAATAAAATGGGTTATCTCATTATGCAAAGAATGTTGTTATAATAATATCACAGTACCAAAATATTCAAATGTTTTCTTCTAATACACATTTTCAGTGTCATTTTAGACTGATTTATACTGACGGCCATGCAAAGCCATCAGTGTTCTTAAAGATTATAAAACAATGGGATGAAAACAGCGGGGATTATTAAACAAAGTCATTTTATGACTTGAGACATTCCTTTGTGAAGACAATGCCTTAATACAAGGACAGAGTATATTTTTTGTACTAGAAATGCAGTAGCCAGGCACATGGGTAAATTTTACCCGTTGGCGGTTTTAGGTATACAGCGACTACTGGCGGTTCTAGTGACATTTTGACATTTCGGAGAGTTTCGCAGCATATTGAGGATGCTTTTATATGTATAAACACTAATCATCTGATCTTATCTTAACCTTTATATTATTTTGCCTTAATCAAAGTATGGTCGTACTCTGGTTTGAACCAACTGATTGCTGCTCAGTCTTTTGATTCAGTTGTGCATGTAAATACTTTAGCCTGATTGGATTCCGTTTTTTAAATGTGTGCATGTGTCACAAAGGTCAGAGAGGAAGTTGTGTTTGTTTACAGAGAAGACAACATGGAATTAGTAATGGCTGCTGTTTTTGCATGCTGTGTGAGTACACTCTGGCATCTTCTACTTTCAGGTTGCACTATCAAGGGTACTGCTTGTATTAAGTAGTTCTGCAAGCATGTCAATGCCATCTAACAAAATGCCCTGACATTTTTCACATGATACAGAGATCACCGCTGTCTAGATCTTACTGTGTCACATCCTAATAAATCACCTGCCTGACAATCAATGGATCTAGCCCATAAATGCTTCAATCAAACTATTACCTTAATCCAGTGGTTCTCAACTCAGACCTCAAGCACCACCTGTCCTCAGTTTTTGTTCCAGATCTACTCTTGCAGACCTTCTCAAGTTAAAAGAATACTACAGCGTTTTGGGCAAAATACCCTTTTTCTGACTTACCCAGATTGAGACAAGATGTTCGATACCATTTTCACCTCTGTATGTCCACTGGTTTGGTTCCTATGGGTAGCATTTGGTGTTAGCTTAGCATAAAGACTTGAAGTCTACTGGAGTCATTAGCCTAGCTCAGTCAAAGTGAAAAAATAAACCTTACAGCAACTCCGAAGCTTAGGAGAAGTTACATGGTTAAAACTATAACTGCTGAACATGTGTTCCTACCATCTATCGTTCCTACCATCTAACTTCTCCTAAAATGACTCGTTTTTAAAAAAAATAACCCAAGACGTGTATTTCAAATACACAATACATTTTGTAAATTAGACAGCTTTGGAGTGGCTCTAAGGTTTTTTCACTTTGAAGGTATTTTGCCCAAAATGTTGGAGAATTCCTTTAAGGGCCACACATGCCCTGTTCAGGAAGATCTGTTTCAACCAATTAGCATTAAGCTGATTGGTTGGATAAGGTGTGCAAGAAGAGAGCTCAAACAAAAACTTGCAGGACAGATGTTACTTGAGGACTGGACTGAGAACCACTGCCTTAATCTGTTAGTTTCCCAATAACTGGAGTATTGGATGTAAACGTACCCATTGATGTGAACAGGCAGATTCGGCCAGGCAATATGATTGGTCAGAGACATGTTACAGACATGCTAAAAATATCCATAACATAGGACTGGTCCTGCTTCATTTGGTGGCAGAGGAAGCCAGTTATCACTCTTGGTTTTCTCTCCTTTTTATGCATGTAGACTACTGCTCAGTCCGTTCACAGTCATCAGTAACTGTTGTATGAACGCCACAACACCCTAAAGGGCAATTATGGGTACTTAATGCGTGCTGCCGGCGATATTTGTTCTTAACATAATCAGAGATGATGGGTTTTCTTGAGTATTATTGCTATAGGTGAATTTGTGGAACCAGTGGTAGATGGTATACACAGGGGAATGGGGTATTACCATCTCTCTTTCTGGCAATTTACAGTACATCTACCTAACAGCCTTTGAAATATATAGGGAAATACATCCACTTTCTCCTCAGTAATCATACTCACCCACTGTCCAGTGTGAAATAAAACTACTTACCATTCAAAACAAATTTCCAAGACACCAGAAAATGAAGCATAATTAAAGATTATTAAGTTTTATAAGCGTGAGTAAATGGGTGTTGGCATTTTGATGGCTGTTAATTATTTTTTAAGGGTGGCTGTATTTGGTATCACACAGACGGAGGGAGAAAGTGAAGAATTGGGTAAGGGGAGGAAAACATCTTTCTCTATTAGTCAGGATCTGTCTCTAACATCTTGTCGCCTCACGTCTGGGGGAAACGATAATAAAGTGTTCAGTCCCTCTGCCCTCTCCCTCTTTTTCTTTCTTCACTCACTTCTCCTGTCTCTCTATCTTGCCCTTTCATTCTCTCTTGGCCTGTGTTTCCCTCTCTCCAACTCTCTCCATCCGCTACAGTGGACATGGAGACTCAAACTCCATTCCTTCTCTGTCACCCTACATCGTTCATCTTGCCAGGTAATGAGACAGGGGAGCGCTGTCACGCACCAAGCCCAGAGCCAGAGGCCTTGGCCGGGGACAGAATTCCCAATGGTCCCCTTACGCTCCTTTCTCCTGAATGAAACAAAAACCCATCTCTCTCTCTCTCTCTCTCTCTCTCTCTCTCTCTCTCTCTCTCTCTCTCAAGCATTTGTTGTGTTCATATTCCATCGTTTTTTGCTGTAAATACAAGCTGCCGACTGGGGTAAACTGTTCAAGTTTACCCCTACTGGTAATTAGGTTTAATTAAATGAATTATTTATAGGCTCCAATACCTCCCACTTGGAGGCAGATTTGCTAATAGAGGCACTAAGTAGCCTGAGTTTTGAGACGTGTTGCGCCTGTGGGCGTGGCCAAATCAGTGTCTAATCTACTGCGAACCGCCATGAAAATGAAGACAGCTGCACATTCCAAATGCAAATCAAAAACATATGGCTGGCGTGACATTAGCACCTGTTTTGCACTGCATCTTTCTGTAAGTTTTAGTGCAAGGAGCAAACATTCATGTACTGCTAAAAACAAAATGTGTTGCGCTCGTTATATATTCTGTGTTGATTTTAGATAGATAGGTAGATGGATAGATTTGACAATTGTAAAATTCATGTAATACTGTTTCACTTGAAAACAGTTATTATATACACTTAGGAAAAGTTGAGGATTAAATGACACAGGCTTATTTCCATTGTGATCCTCTGTGGAAGGGGGGTGGAGAGGCAAGATGCCAGGCCCAGAGAGACCAACAAGAGCAAATACAATATCCATCCAATCACATAACAGAAATATAACAAATATAACATAAACAGACAACTATGAGTGAATTTGTGCAGGGCCCCTGTGCTGTGAGACTATTTGCTAGCCATTTTTTCATCACCTGCTTAAAATTTCTCTCAGCTGCAGTGAGTTTCAGCACTACTGGAAATTTATTCCATTCAACTGCAGGTGTGTATAAGAAGGCTTTTTTCATAGTAAACTCTTCCATTGAGCTGCCTGTAGTTGCATAGTTGTGATTGTCTCTAAAGCAATTAAAGTAGTTGGACAGATATTAGGGGATTATTATGAATAATTGTATGGGTAAGCCCCAACTTGATTTGTATGACTCAAAACACTCCATTACTGATATAAAGGAGAGACGGCAGGACTTGTCTCTGTCTCATGTCTCCTCTGTGACTTGAGATGAATTAGAATAAGTGGATCATTACCATAATTGCGTTCTAGCATTTTGCGCATTGAGAGGGAAACTCCTATAAAGGGATATGTAATGAGGCAAAAGTGCAAAGTAGTGACCACTCCTTTGGTCTAATAATAGGGCCTAAAGTTGAGTTGCGCTGATGTATTATTATGCAGTGGTCATAGCCAGGGGACAATAAAGTTAAAGAAAGAAAGAAATAGCCTTTTAATTCTATTTTACTATTATTTATAGAACCTTAAGGATCATTTATTAATCTTAAAAAATAAATTCATCTACTCACAAAAAGTGAAAGGAATACTTCACCTAAAGACTATATACCTTGCATCATTTACTCTTCCTAAGTTGTTTTGAATTTCCGGCAAAAAACAAACAAACAAACAAACAAACAAAAAAATAATAATAAATAAATAAATCTATCACATGCCTCATAGAGAAGTTTCCAAAAACTGTATCAATTTCTGTTAGCATGAAGTTGATCAATGACATCCATTTCAAGAACTCTTTGTGCAGCGTAATAAGTCTCTGCATTCGCATGTTCAGTATGTCCCAAACTAATGTATTTCCGCTAAATCATTGCTAAACAGACCATTTCCAGAAAAATGCTTTCACGCAAGAGCACCTGTGCATGACCGTGCAGGTCACTCATGCATTCAAGGCAACTCAGGGTGAGTAAATGATTCAAAATCTATTGTTTTGAAAGTATCCCTGCTTCTGTATTCCTTTGAATGTGTTAATGGTTCCAAGTTGTAGCACACTCGTCATACCGTTCTTTTGGTTCTTCCAACATGATGTGAACATGGCATAATCATTCTCACTCTTCCAGTATGCACCTCTCTGATGGTAACTGTTCTCTCTGTTTCCCTTTCTTTCTCTCTGAAGCCAATTCCTCGGGCCTTTGCTTCTCTTTACTCCCCTCATCAACCTCCCTCTTGATTCGCCTTTCTGTCTCTCTCTATCCAAAGCCATTTAATAGCTCATTTCTCCCTCTTACTCTCCATCAACCTCTTATACAGCGTTCCTCTCATTGTCCCTCACGCTTGCTCCCTCTCTGAAGCTAATCTCTCGCACTGTGCTCCTCTTTTTTTCTACATCAGCCTCTTTAACTGTACTTCGCTCCCTAGCTCTCCCTCTCTCTGAACCAATTTTGCTCTCAATCGACCTCCTTTACGGTATTTGTTTCTCTTATTTTCTCTCTTTCTCCGTCACTCTTCCTATTGGTTTGGTCTGACAGAGATGGCCTTGGCTAGCCAGGCATTCAGAAGTTAGTCTAGAACGGCTGAACAGAGGCTGCACCCTGAGGGATTTGGGGAAAGTAGACAAAGTGGGGGTTAGTTTTAGATGAAGCCACTCATGAGGCCAGTCTCAAATCTCCAGCAGTCAAGGCAACGGCAGTTAAATGGGAGCACCTCTGCATTCAAGTCCAGTCAATATTTTATAAGATGGACAACTTTCTTCCGAAGCCAGCAGCCAAAGAACTAACACTCAAACTTGTGGGGTAATCAGAAGAAGGACTTTGTGATAATGGCGCAAATGCATACTAAGGTGTTTTGAAAGAGATAAGTGCACATTAAGGGGCAGTTCACACAGAGGACGTGCTTGTATGAAAAAAAACACAAATCACAATGCTACTGTAGTTGGGACACGGTGTCATTTAAAAGCAAGGAGGAAAAAAAAGACGGCGTCTCACCGTTGCTATGACAACACATCGCATAGCGGCCAGCACATAGTCTTATTAACAGCCATTATATCTGTCTAAAATATACTTATTTTCTACCAGAAATGGACAAGACTTCAACTTTGGATGCTGTCTAAAAACAGCGAGCAACAGCAGCACCCTGCGTTCAAAAACAGCGAGAGGCAACACGAGGTAGAAAGACGTCCATCTGACGCATGTTTACATTGGGAAACAATTAAAAAATAGTGCGATGAAATTCAGACACGTCTTCTGTGTGAACGGCCCCGAACTGATAATGTGAGTAGACAGGATCAATCCCTGCTTTATTGTCTATGGAGCAACTGTATAATTTATATCTAATCAAAAATGTTGATTAAATATAAATGGGACGATGGGATGAGCTTTTTTTGGTTCCTAGTTTTGGGAATGTCCATGTTCATAAATATAATCAATATTTATGGTATGGAGGATGTATGTATCAAAGCATGTATTGAATGGTCTACTGGAACTTATAATGGTTTACTGGAGAATTTACTCCTTTAGCTTGAATTGTTAGTGCAAGTGAGAACTGCACTATTCAAAGCGATTAACCACACCCAGACTCCTTAAAATATGTACCAACTACACAGAATGACCCTAAAACGCAAAGGTTTATGGGTATATGGAGACAGATGTAGACATATGGTAGCCAGCATTTGACTGGTTTATAATTCTGGGTTCAAGTGATGGTGTAGGTTGCTTGCCATGTGTACATTGCGTAACATTTTGTGACTGCTGTTTTTATAACTTGCATGCCAAGAAATCACTGGAAAAAGCAGTAGAAATCAAGTTTGCATTCTCTGAAACTGAGAGGGCGACATCCAGTGGTGTCCAAACTGATATTTGGGGATATTTCTCACCATGCGTTTTGTGAAATCTTGCATTTTTTTTTTTAATAATTTGGGATAGGACGTTGCACATGAACATATTTGCAAACCTTTTCAACCCTCTCTTTGGCCTGCTCCATGTTGGCTTCACTAAGTGGAAATGTAGGAGGAAATTCAAATTGGCCCACATTGGACCAATCACAGTTCTTGTGGTCTTGCATTGCCTAGCACAGCAAAGTGAACGATACTCTGAATTGATGCTCATAATTAGCTATTTCTTTATGTGTTTTTAACCAATGAGAATACCAAAAACTACAATAAAGCATGAAGAGAAGTCCATCATGCTTAGCTTGAGTCATGGGAACTGGAATCAGATTTAGTTGGCTTTGTCCACTGCCAAAATCTTAAATCTGTCAGGTTACCAAAACTTAAACGTACCAAATACAAAAATGCAACAAGAGTTTGGTTTTCCAATATGTTCAGACAGAGACATTGGGAGTACAAGAGGGAGACTGTGTACTCGGGTGCCATCTTTGAGATGCCCTCGGGCAGTAGGATCACAACCAACAAGACCAGAGCCCTATCTCTTTGAATGGGGGGCTGTCTGAATCTACCATTCTGCTGTATGGTGTCATTTGCTTTCCATATTTAGGGACACTGTCAAACTGTAAACAACATGGAGTCATAAAATTCATTCTGAAATACATTAAGGCCACAGAAGTGATATTTTTAACTCACTGAGGCTTGTGGGCATGCGCTATCCACACAGCAAGATTACGTGTGGCAGCCCGTGTCATTGCCATGGTAACTGTAAACAGTCACGTCAGGCACAAAGTCGATCCGTAAAGATAGTTTTATAAACAGATACATTTACAGTTTTATCTGTATTGATTCCACGGTATTGAGTGGTCTAACCGTTGTCTTGTCTGCATGGTCTTTCTTAACTGGTAGAGTTGTTGTATATTGGATCTGTCGTAAACATCAAAGCATATGATTGGCTGATAGTGTACCTTACATTAGCGTGCCATTTTTTGCGTGCCTTCTTATACTCCCAAGGTTCAGACCAAAGAAAAACAGGT